>MU869562.1:23689-36562 GCA_036418205.1 Ostertagia ostertagi | reverse complement strand
CTTATTTTGTAGGTGGATACTACTGAGGAGCAGTCTTTGTGTGGACCACTTGCGTACCGCACTGGGTATCGTTTGGATCACGCGGTCACACAGGAAGAATAGTCATTCCATTCACTTAACCTTTTTCAAGTTCCAAAGTTGGAAGAATACCGTCCTGGGCACAGAAAATATAACTTATTTCAATACCAATAAAACTTTCAATGGAATATTGACTGCGGGTGGAATATAAGATAAAGATTTATAGACATGTTCGCATAACTGCGGCTCACAGTGGTTTAACATGCTCATCATTTTTTTCGCACTATACCGTTATGAAGAAATGTACAATTTACGTGCGCACTTATTTTGCCATAAAATGCTACCGTAATTTGATCTAGTTAATTAGAATCCAATTAGATTATTCTTGGCATCTGTTTGCTTGTCCGCCTCATACAGTGAAAGGCAACACAAGGTGTGCGCTAGTGAAGAAGATGCTGCACCTGTATAATGGACACAGCAGTTTGTCGGCTGATTAAGTAATCTCAGGAAGAAGCTTCCGCTTCTTACGCCCTCGCAATGTCCATTGACAAAGGTACACTTACCGTTACATAGATGGGACAACTGTAGAAACGAAGCTCCCTTTGGAAATTCTTGTCGGCATGCTCCACCGTCAGCTTAAGAACTAAATATAGAATTTTGAAAATAATCTCGTCGATTAGCAATTTCGCAACATCTCCTAGCTACCACGTGTCTTCAGTGGGAGTTATATTTACTGAAACTTGTGGAATGTCACTTCGGCTGTATCCCCCGACAAGGTGTTGACCAGTTGTCTGTATCTGTACGACTCTATCAGGAGCAAATTACTGTTACGAAATGTTGTTTGTTGTCTAGACAAACTCTCCGGCTGACTCTTATCTGCTCTCGAAGTCGCATGCTTGTAGATATTAGTGGGTTCAACTTTATTTTGGAGACCCTCTGAACTCATTGGTTCGCAGCACAGCATGTTATCTGCGCCTACTGCGACTACACCGTACATTTGTTCATCTCTGCGAATATTCTATTGAACTCTCGATATCATCTACAATCACCTGTGCAAATTGCTAGAGGATATGGTAACAAATACAGAGCTTAGTTCCGGGCCGTACCATCGAGACATGTCGTGTGCAAACACGCTTTTTCTGACGTCCAGGCAGAAAAAATCGCTTCCTGAAAAAACCGCCGAAGTCAGGATACGGATTCAGATTTTCTATCGAAACTTAAGGAATCTGATTTTCGCTAATTGCCAAAATTGTTCGCCATTTTCAAGGATCTTGGTCCTCTTGCTCATTGTATCTCCTTCTTCACCCAACTGTTTCCTGGTTTATTATTCTGCTCTTGGCAGCCAATCTCACTACAATAATCTCTACTCACCTTTCCTGAGACGGCCGTTTTGTCCAATTTTCATATCAGCTCAATAATTGTACTGGATTCTAGCGTAAGAGTACCTAATTGCTCTCAAAGTTCTGAAAAGACATAAAAATAAGCACACAACTGTTATTGGACTGAACCTTTTCAATATGTCTCTCACATGCTCTGTAATACTTGTCCTAATTATTAGGTCGTGAAGAAAGACACATGGGAGATAGGGCGAAGTTATTACGGTCGTGAAGAGAAGTTCTTGCGCTTTTGGACCTTGATTTTCAAATGCCTGTATCTCGGCTCATTCGAAACCTTTTTGATTGGAGTAAAGACTGTTAGAATCCACAAACCTCTGCCAATAATAGCTGCGTTGAATCAGCCCGGTAGTGCAGAATACTGGAGCTCTAGAGACGATGAACCCGGCGGAGGTCGTTTCCGCATCATGTTGGTTTTTGAAGCATAACTCTTTGGAGAAGCTATCCAGGTAGTCGAGAAAGTGACAAATTATAGGCAAAAGGTCTACCGAGTAGGATGTTCGCAGGACTAATTCGTAGCCAATCTTGTCCAACTTCTGCAGGGTTGGTTGTGGAATGTGCGTCCGAGCTACCTGTCAGGGACGAGCCGGTTCCTTTATAATGAGGAATTTCGAGCATATGTGCCAGAGTTCTAGGAGTAGTTTGACACATTATCAGAGTACTTTTTCCACATTAACAGATCCACCTGGTTACGAAAAGCTAGACCAGCCGCTGACCTTATGAAAGTCACCTCAACCTTCCTTCAGTGAAGTTTCACTTTTGCAAAGTTTGTAGAGCCTGATCGCGGTCGACCACTTCAACTAAAAAGGTTCGTATTCTGTAGCAAGAAGTCCGTTCTTTATCGTACGTCACAAATAATTCAAAAAGTCAGGTCGTTTTCATGGCATAAAACGAGCTAGAAAGCGGCGAACGACCCTTCAGAATGGTGAGCTGTCGCGGCACGCCCTATTTGAATTTTTGGGACTTTTCCAGCTCTTCCCGTACAACAAGAAAACACACTGCAAGTGCGATTAGTTTGGGATTTACCTTCTCAATATATTTGTGCAAACGTGCTTCAACTAGAACGTTCGGCTAATCGTTGGCGTTGTCCAATCTCCGACCACCACCCTCATCATCTTTGGGGCTCTCGCTCTCGCTATTCTTACAAAAGCTTTTTGAACAATTGCTTCAGACCATATTTATTGCGAAGTCTCAGCATCTATAATAATATCTTGACCTGCTTCCTCTCCATACTGGCCTGCTTTGAGCTAGAAAAGGAAATCATGCAAATTTGCTCTTGGAGTATGCCGTATTCAAGGCTTCAAAAAATGACAACTAATAATAAGGAACATAGCTAGCCTAGCTGTTAGATAGAACAAGAAAAGCTCTTCAAAACCACATACAGCTCATTGGCAGCTTGCTTGAATTCGTAACAAAATAAAGCGTTCAAAAACGAAACACCGAAAAGCGCAAGAACTTTCTTCACGACCTAATAGATCCATGCCTAACCGATTCTCAAATGAAGCACGCTAACCAGACCCAGTTTTCCCCTTTTTCCGTCACTTTCGAATTGGATCTCATACAAGGGTTCCGAGTCAGCTAGTATACGGAGCTTTGGCCGTGGGATTTTCTGGGATGGTAAGCACATCTTCGGAATCGTATCAGTAGAACAACGGCAAAAGTCGACATCAAGTGCAAGCGTTCAAGTGAGAAAGATCGTTGCTGGTCTTGCTGTGTTAATGCTGATGTGTACCGCAGAATTCAACACTGAAGTGGGTGCATTCTCAATGTTAGATGATAATGGAATGAAGGATGTTCCGCTAGCGATTGAAACAGTATTAATAGTCATATTCCTTTGAGGCGGATCGTCGTGTTCTATGAATTTCTCGCCGAGGGATACACTAAAATTCGGCGTTTATCGATCCCTCTGCGGGATACGCCACGCCTTGATTTTTACTCGCGCTCGGATTCAAATGAAAGAAATTCTTCTAAGGAATGGTTTCAACTTGCACGAAGACATGAATCAATTGTATTTGCAAGAAATCATCTACGATGGGGCACAGGTTCATGTATCCGTTTTGTTCTCTCCCTGCTGAAGGCAGACCTTGAATAGCTTTCTTTTGTAAGACGACGTACAGGTAATGATTACAGCATATAATCAGGCTGCAGACCATTTTCCAGTTTTCGTTTTTATTTTATCGATAATTTCGCTCTCTCTACCAATAAATCGTTCGTTTATTTCACAACTAAGCAGTCGCCGTTGTCGTTGTTGGTGAAACCAACTGATGAAGGAGTTGAGTGTTTTGAAGAAGGAACATCTTGGTTTACCATTGATCCCTTCTTCGGCAGTTTTTCAGAGTCTTGCCTTCTTCTTTTTCTACTCCTTGCTCATTGTTATTTGAAAATTGTTTCTCCTTGCCATCGGTTTGATTTGCGTTTGGCGTGCCTCTGAAGTTCGACAAATATGTCCGTTTCTTAGTAGTGAAAAGCTTTTTGATTACTCCCTTGCTTTTAACTTTTCGCGGTGCTCATATGCAGACATAGCCAGTGGGCAGAAATGAATCACGACCTCTCAAAATAGGCCTAATTAGGAGCTGATCACGTGGCCACTCCAGTTTTCACGTGGCCACCGGATCACGATTCGTCTTCTACCTAGTGGGAGGGAAATGTCTGCCACTGGATTGCCTGATTTCCGTATATCCGAACTACACCTCCGATTCTGTATTCATTCGAGATTTTCAAGGGCAGGAAATTCCATTGTTCTAGCTGCCTATCGCAGCAGGAATGGGATCCATGCTTCGTAAGCACGTTTGGGGGCTGGGCAAGTAACACACTCACACACTTAGAGAAGGTTCACTGATGTCTCTAAGGTACACATGACAACTATCTGCTGTGGCATTCATAAATGGACCTTACAAAGTTTGGGAAACAACTTTTGCCCTGCAGGTCAGCTGTAGAACCACTTTCTAGATCATGTGGTGTCCGCCGTTGCTGCCCAAAGCCGCGAATTGGGATTTGGTCCTAAGAGCTGCTCCCTACCAGAGTGAGAAGGAGGAGTCCTCAGGAGCGACACTATTTCCTCAAAAGTGCGAGGCAACGGCGTTAAGGCCTCGCCTTGTGCGCTACCGTGCTGCCATCCTTATCAAATTTGCACATATAACGTGCGTCTAGGAGGTAAGCAAACCAGCCCTTTTGGCGTTTCGGCTGGGACCGTATGCTGAATGTTGGGGAGGGGATGGGGTCCCCAACGGTCGACGGTTTACTTCAACTCGGTTGGTACGATAGGAGAGTACTGACGCAAGTGGTGCAGCTGGTCCAGCAGCTCCGCCAGAAGGGCTGGTTTGCTCACCCCAGGACTAAGCCTTGGAGAGGGGACGGACCCGTCCTCTCTTTAAGGCTTAGTTCTGAGGTAAGCACCAAATTGTGGCGGTTCTAAGGACCGAGTTGAAGTGGTCCGTCCACCGTCGGGGACTCCATCCCCTCCCCAACATTCAGCATACGGTCCCAGCCGAAGCGCCAAAAGGGCTGGTTTGCTTACGTCGCGTCTGAGTCTTCTCTCGTGCACGTTGTCGACGTACTCCTTCACGTTTTCCCTCTCTCTCGCGGCGCTCTGTCTTTCCATCATACCACGGCCGGCCTCACAAGGGAAATTTAGTGCTTTCTGTGGTGCTCTTGCTTTTTCTCGCCGCTGATGTTCCTCAGTCTTGCAGTCCCTGCCTAATTTTCTAACGAACTAGCACACCACTTCTATCCTGACTAAAGCCTTTAAGTTTCAATCGAATACCCTCGCAGGAATTTTGACGTCGTTAGTTTTACGAGCGCATGCAGTGCTGCTATCAATTTTAGCACTGCTGTGATTTTTCTATGATACTCCCCTACCGAGGTCACTTCATACTTCTACTATAAATTCACTTTCATGGTTGTGTTCAAAAATAGATAAAGATCTGCATCAAAGAAAAAAAAATCAACCATGGATCAGATATCGGAAGAGTTTTTGTTTTCCTTATTTCCAACCTCACAGTTTTCTTTGGTTTATTCCTTTTGATTTCCCTGTAATAAATGCATCTCTTAAAATTTCCAGCTCTTCATACACGTAGAGTGATTTTTTTCCGATCGCTAGGTACTACAGAATGGCTTTCTAGATATCAGTATTTATACGGAGAAGCAGCGGGAATAAAAAATACAATTAGTCTGAGAGAAAATGGTCCATAACTCTCTCACGTGATTAGTTAGTGGCGATGCGATTTCCACTCGGGTGTAAGTCCTTTCCTAGATTGGAGCATGTGAGCTGTACCTCAACAACAGTTGATTCAGCCCGACAGTGACAGAGCGCAGCAACGAGGAGAACTGCAGTTTCAGCTTCTATTCTGTTGATCATTTTGTGAGAATGGCAACTCGCAAACCGTCGAAAATCGTGCTTTTGCCTTTCGCGCCTTTTTTCTTGTTTTCTTTGTTATATTTCAAACTAGGATGGGATCATTGTTAAAGTTGGAAGCAACGAACTGAGCTCGTTAAGAGTATGAAATGAGTGAAAACCTCAGAATGCGCCGTGCACTCAAGTTTTATCCCGAAAGGTACAAGCAAAGGTACAAGGAATTATTAAATTATAACAATCCGAATGTAACCCCACTTATGTGAGTCCTGGTCAGAAGAAAGCCTTATATATCGTGGCCAAATTGCGCGCACGTTAACAGCAGCTAAAATTTGTGAAATTTCTGATAAAAAGATATTTCATTGAAGTCTGGAGAGACAGCGAAGAAAAGCTGTACTATAGCGGACTTCAGTTAACTATGTGCACAAACATTCTCGCGCAGTTGGGTCACGAGGGAGTGTTTCTTACTTGGTGTGGCCCTAAACCTTGTTACGGAGCAAGCTCTGTTGACAAGGCCACCTTATTTGCCTTCCAGACGTGGCTACAAAACTAAAATGTGTGAATTCAATTTTCCAGGGTTACTGCCATCCATGCACCCCTTTTAATGCTGGGTGTTTCTTTTGCTTATTTTTGGCGTTGCTCCTGGTCAACTTTCATTGATACAGGTACGGCCCCGTGAAATGCTTGTTCGCGACCGGGGAATTCATCAGGGCCGACCACCTGATGAATGAAACACTTGAGCAGTTAAACGGGGAATGTCATATCCGGGATTTTTGAAGGGGTCGTATCGTCAGTCGAATTTTTGTGTGTTAGTGATCGGTGCACAACAGGACGGAGGTTGTGCTTTGAGAACAATTTCGGAAAACGGGATGTGGTGTCGAAGGCGAAACATTTTCCCCGACTTTTGGCTCGTCCGGGTTGGCACGCAGCAAATTGGGTACCCCCAGGAGGCCCGTCGCGCGGCAAAAAGGCAAAGTCAGCGGACGAGTCGCGCGCGCACTATAGGGATTTCGCGTCAAGTTAAAAGAGTGTCCCATTGCACGTCCTACATCGCACACCACGCGCTGCAACTCGTCCGCGACGACTCTGCCTTCTTGCCGCGCGACGGGCCTCCGGGTTAGCACGCGGCAAATTGCGCGGCGAGCGGCGCGGCGATCCCGACGCATCGCGGGAATTCAACACGTCAACGTGTGAAGATTGCGGATAAAATCCGCAAGGTTCTGCAATTCGAAATGCATCTGAACGGCTGGAATTTTGAGGACAGCGGTGGTTGTAGCAATAGGAAGAGATGAGAAGGAACTAGCATAGTGCTGTTATGGCAATCAGGGCGGTCATGTTGTTGGGGGGACGTTCCATTTGGGGGATGTGAGTGAGACAATTACTGTGTTTGGGACCGAGACTTAGGGAGGAGGAAGGGATTCTGGGGGATAGAGCTACCCATACGGAGCACCAGAGGGTCACGTTCTTCACCTCTGCTGGGCTTAGTCCTAGTGTCACCTACCATCGACCCTGTTTTGTTGTTTTGTTTTGAATGTTTCTCCTCTGGACGTGAGCGCCTCGATCAGCAAAACATATATAGTTGACATTAAACCTCAACAAGAACTCCCAATTTTAGTGATGGTAGTAGTTACATTTACATGAGGGTCCTCACGCATCAATTGCGCTGGAATCTCCTCACCGATACTGCTGCCTCCAATCCCCGTGAGCGGAAAGATTTTCAAACAGCAGAACCATGCGGAGTTTATTCGCAATCTGCACACGCATTAACGTGTTGAATTCTACCCGAAGAACCCGCGAAGCCTTGTCCCGTCCAGATCGCCGCGCGTGCCGCCGCGCAACTCGCCGCGTGCCAGTCCGGACGAGCCAAAAGTCCCGCACCCGGTCGAAGGTAGCATGTCATTTCTCATTGAATAGAAGAGAGATTTGTTGTTGACAGATTACACTGGTTTACGGTGAGGCGGTAGTGGAAGGGGCGTGAAGTTAAGAAAACTAGAGATTTACTGGTTCTTTAGATGTTTTTGCATCCCATCTCTGTTGCTTCCTTCTTCCTGTTGCCCATTTAAAGGAAAGTGCGAGCTGTGCATGGGGTGTGAGTCTCCGAGATTAGAGGGTGGGGGAGGAGATTTGTATGCAGAAACACTTTCTCATCAATGACGATGGTAATGGTGATGGCTCGTTTCGAGGTCTCTTAACACGTTGACGACCGTGTGGTATGATGTCATACCACACTCTTTCGGCCACGTGGGACCGTGTGACATGATGTCATGTCACAGTCTTTTTTAAGCTGGTTTTCAAACATTTTAGGTAACTTATTTACGTGATGTATGCGCCATACTTAGGCATTGTTACAAAAGGCGTGGTCCCTGGAAAGAAGCTTCGGTTGATGGGCTATCGAGTTTTTCTAAAAATGTTTGAATAATGATCAAATCACAGGAATCGCTAAAATGGCCAAAATCGCATAATCGGAGACCTACCACACAAGAAAGATAACAAATACACACTTCCTGAGAAAAAGGAGTTCTCGTGGGACCGTTTGACATGATGTCATGTCACACTCGCGCGGTCCCACACGCCAGACAGCGAAAAATAGCGCGGTCGTCAACGTGTTAAGAGAGGCTCAGGAGAGGGGTCGTGGAAACTTTCAAAATCGACGCAACTACTTATAAAGCTTTACGTCAACTACATACAGGCGACCAGGGTCAACCTTCTGGTGGGAACTTCTCAACAGAGGAGGTTTTATTTTGTGATTCCAAGGAATGGTTTGTATTCAGAGACAGTGGCAATGACCAAATCATCAGTGCTCCAACTTCGCTTTCGCATCAAGAAGATGAAGAAAGGAGAGCGCCGCCCATTTAAAAAAATAACAGTATTTCCCAATGGAGCGATGGAGTCCGTACTAGCGACGAGAAGGCCAACTAGAATCTCTCGTGAGGGCACACTCGCGCACCCCTCAGGAGTCCTGTGATATACTGTGTCGAGAGTTAAAAAAGTCGACAGCCAGCATGCCGGCTGAAGATAGGGAGGACAAAGATTTGATCATGAAGTTCAGCGGGTGAAAAATGTGATCTGACCATCACAGCATGAACGAATAAGGCTTATAGCTGCAACAACATGGAACAAACGCTTAAGGCCTACCAATTGTGCAACTCGGACAACCATAACAAAACATCCACTCGAAAACTGGCGCAGAATTTGCTACTATCAGTGGCCCGCACTTGATCTAATAATGATAATGAGCCAAGAGGGAATATAATGGTGGAGGACAGGGCTGCACGACGGCATTAGTCAGTCGACTAAATAATGAAAATCGCCATCTGAATCTCGAAAAAAATATTAAGACAAATAACACCATGCAGCCCGCATGACAGTTCGAGTCACGTGGGCACTCCTAAGCAAAAGTGAACATTTCCCAGCTATAGACGGGTCAGGTGGCGTAGGGTATATTATTATGATATAGTACATTAAATCCCTCTTGAGTGCGTGGTGCTTTTGAAGACGAATTTACTCTGAAGCTGGAAAGCGCTGCGCACGTTAGGTTCGCTTAATTGAGTGCCAACGGTGTTGTCGATTTCAAAAACCATCCTATCGTGTTTATAGCGAACTAAAAAAAAGAGAGAATCGCAGTCGTCGCATTGACCGGATTTCTTGAGCATTACCGCGAGTACTACTACTATTACTGCATAAGAACCACATCTGCAATTTCAGATGCAGGAGGTGAAAATGGAGCCCTGCTCCGAGCACTGCGCTAGGACGAATGATTGCAGCTGCCTTATCGACCTTTCATCGCCAGCCACCATTAGAACGATGGTTTACGCATGGCTTAATGTGAGTTCTTGAAGTCTTTTCCGTGTTTAGGCTATGTATTTCAAGAAAGCTTCCAAATACATTCCGGTAACCATAATATTTTGCACTAACACCTTTTAGCCCACGCAGCCCATGTGTGAGCTGCAGAGTGCGTCAACCGCTGTTAGGCTTTCGCTCAATTCGGCGGAAAGAAATATTACGGATTTCTTTCATTTTTTCCATCGCATTCGATAAGGTTTCTTCTGCATCATGAACTAGGTTTTTTATTCCAGTTTGCTTGATGAAACTTCTAAAAATTTCACTAAACGCGGCCACAAAAACGTAAAGCATGCGCGGTTTCCAATGTGTTGAATAACGAAGAAGGAGTGATCAGAGAAAGAGTTCTAAGAAATGCACGCCCGGATGAAAACGATGGTCAGTGAAAGAGGTGTGACTTCTGGTGGATACAAAATTCGTGAATAAGTTCTTACCGACTGCGCTCACTTGACCCTATCTGTTCTGTATAATGAGATTGACAAATCCTACATAGACTGAAATAAAAAAAATCGTCCTAGCAGTTGACAGCATTGAAAACCGACTGTCGGATGCATGGTACAATAATACACAGATTGCCTGGCACATGTCCATCGCTTCAATGCAGAAACCGCAGGAACTACAATCAGGGACTACAGTGTTATAAATATGTGAGCGTAAGGTTCTACGTTGAACCCGAGCCTACCCAAAGCAAAAATCCTTTGATCCCCTCCTTTGGCAATGTGCTTTGTCTAGAATGTAGGGTAGGCTGAGTAATACATAAAGTTCAATGCTCAAAGCAACTTTTTTGGAAATGTGCAAATGTATTAGATTGGGCAAAAATTATCCGCCGTTTTTTCGGGGTCATGGCTTATTGATTTTTTGCTAATTATTGTTGAAAAGGGCGGAAGTGGTGTAGTGACAAGTGGCGCGCTCACCACGCGAGCGGTCCGGGGATCAAATCCTGGGTCGTGAGTCGCCCGGGCCAACCAAGCCTTCCATCCCTCCGGGGTCGGTTAATTGGTACCAGACTTGTCTGGGAGGATAAAAACACTGACTTGAACATCGGCTGGCCCCCGCAAGTCATTGTATAGGCCACATCGCATTCAAACGCCACTACGAATGTACAAATGGAAGTAGAATGCGTGCCGCATCCCAAAAAGGGATTGATCAACGGCAAATGCTTTATCCTTTATCCTTATGTATTTTGAAGAATTATGAGTGTACGTCTGGAAGCGGCCGCACTTCTTATGCATTTTCATGTCATCACAGACCTACGTCACTTAATTTTGACTCTAGAGCTTACACGCAAGCAAAAAAAAAATTGCGCATGCTACATGCTCGACAGCGAATGCTGCTGTTTCTGCTCGTAGAATCAGTGAAGCCCGGGATGAAGGAACGGTTGTAGAAAATCCTGTTAGAGAGCGTTTACTGACACATTTACTGTTGTTTTTTGGTTTTGTCAAAAACTTATGAGAGAAATGAAAACGTCGGTTTTACTCAACCCATTTGAGAATTGGGGTCAAATATTACATGGCCACTCATATTTGTAACTTGCTTGAGTCGAATTCGAACACGAATTAGCTGACGTTTCACCGCTTTTGATCACAATCGCGCAATCGTCAATTCTTGTTGAACTCGGCTCAGCAAGGTCAAGTAAACTCAGCTGGATCTGCTGTGCAAATTATTTCTGGCTTTCTTTCGGCAGATTCCCTTTTGGAGGTATTGATGGAGCATTTGCTTGTCGGACAAATCGAGTGAAATGTAAGCTAATGCCCGATTCGCAATACGAGACATAAGTGCATCTCACAAAATTATGCGTGGCTTCAGTAAGTCCCCTAGCAATGAGATCGCTTGCACACTCACTTAGTACATCATTTTCTGAACAGCCAGAGTGATTTCAGAACAACGGTTCATTTATATTGCTGATAAATTCGTCTAAGTTACTGCACTTCTCCGGTAATGGTAGTGTTTGAAAGCGCTGTTAGGATTGTGGCATGTTATTGTTAGTGGACGGCAGTTTTGGAGAGAAAGCCATGATGGACTTTTCAAATCAATTTTTTTAAAATTGGTTCTTGCATCAGGAAGCTTTGCTATGATCTTCCAACCTCATTAAAGGACGAATTCACGATTAGAATGAAGGTCGAAGAAGGAGTAATTCACCTAGTTGAGGGACCCGCGGACCTCCTGAGGGTGCGGACTGAAGCGCAATTGGCACCGAAGGAGTTGACCTCGGCGACCTATTAAGGCTCAATCTTGGCGCGGTGGGCCAGTGCACGCCCACCGATCATCTGATCACTCGCCGCAGGTCTATACGTGGCGAGATATTAGAGAGAGAGCGTAGTGTTGAAGAGGGCACAGCGATGAGAGTCGCATCAATGCTCAAATCAACGGGCAAGGAAGGGGTCCCATTTCTCGGGTTCTGGGCCGTTTCTCATGGTTTTTCCTTCTTTCGTGTACCACTCACCATCCCTAGGTTAATTTGAAATGGGTTGCCTTTCCATCGTGAATTCGTCCTTTAAGTTCGAGGATGGCCTAACAGAGGTAAGAAAGCTGCGTGTCTAACAATGAAATCCCCCTCGTAGGATGGCAATTCTTGAATGGTTAGTCTTCTCAAGGTGCTTCGAAGAATGATTTCCCTAACAATTGCCAGTTGGACAGTTGTTTGAGTTAAATCTCTGTTTCTTGGACTGAATTAGTGCAATACACGGGGTGGTATCTACATGATGCTGTGGCTCCATCTAATCTCTCTCCTTCCTAGGTTATCAGTGTCAGCCTCATGAAGCACCAATGCCAGCCGTCCGATTCGGACAGGAACCCATTTATGACTAACATTGGGGTCTTGGCGGTGGAAGTTGAAGGGCGAATCTAGAGGGATCTGCCGTTATTGGAACGAGATTTATAGGTTTCTTAGCAATTCACAAATGGACAGTTGTATTACGTTGATAATTCTTATCGAAATCTACGCGTAAAAAAGTTATAAAATATAGGCGAAGTTGGAGCGTTTGCGTTTTTTTTGAGTCGGATTTGCCTACTTGCCTCGACACCGCCCCTCCGCTCCCATCTTACAAGGGAGGTCTTTCAGGGCAAGGTGCGCTTTTTGGAAACGGTTTAGTACATGTTGTAGGGACGCATGTATGGACCACAAAACCATGTTTCGTTTTCGCTGAACGGTTTTAGTAGTACCAAAAAAGTGGTGAATAATACTCTTGATGGTTCGATCCCCCGCGGCGACTAAATTTTGCAATCAAGGTTGGCGGCCACTTGTTGGCTTCAAAATGGTCCTGACGATGC
>MU869562.1:7536-23589 GCA_036418205.1 Ostertagia ostertagi | reverse complement strand
CCTTGCAGAATCGCTCTCTTAAAGCGAGGAATTACGATAATGGACTGGGTTTATGGTGGAAGTGGGATGCTGAATAATGCCCCAGTGGCGAAAAAAGCAAAGAAATCCGTCGAGAACGCGCAAAATGGGACCCTTTCTTTGCCCGTTGACCTCCGATAATGGACGAGCTAGCAACCAATAAGAGGTCGTTTGCACATGTTAACCGATAGCCACCATCATACCAGCAAAGGCCATGCTTTGATTGGTAACGCATTCCATGGGAAAGTTATAGGATACACTCAAAGTGGAATACCTCATCAAAATGATAATCGAAGGCGCTGCTGCTGGGGGCGGAGCACAGACCGTGGCGGAGCTCAGAAAGGAATGGCAAGCCTTGTACGCTGCAACTAGCGCACCTTTGACCACAAAAACGCAACATTTCGTTTCCTTGGGCCCCTGACTACTGCTTCCACTGGTGCATGTACTTCCACGCTGCACACACACTTTATCGTAATCTCTCGCTTTCAAGAGCAGTGATTTCTTGGCAGGCTGACTTGGTAGCTGTCGGCATGTGAGCACAGTCACATGACGACAGCTATCATTTGTTATCGATGTGCTCTCTGTCTTTTTCTCCACGACAAGAAAATGGCTCCCACTGTACGAAGTACCATCGACATGCAAGGCGGTGTATGGGGTAACGGCTAAGACTTCCGAAAATGTCAGGTCGGCATCGCAACGCGGCGCCACGCCCCTCTATGTGCGGCCAATTCGCAATGGGCGCGGCGAAGTGAACATATTCTCATCCGTCCACATTATTAATCATGGACCTATTCTTATCCTTCGACATCAATAATGAGATTGAAATTACATCACAATACACGTGGAAAAATAGATTAGTAGGAATCATTATTCTAAACAAATAGCAATAGGAAGAATACAGATGTGTATTTGTATTAGTGTGTGTTTTGTTTCATTTTACAAAAAGATATGCAGCAAAATTTTTTCCAGACCCACAACCCACATTTTTTACAGAGGTAGCTTGGCAAGAGAAAAATCGCAGGAATAAGACCGCAGAAAACGGGATAGAAAATGAGTAAATTTCATATTTCATTTCAATTCCCTTCAAAATTAATCCAAGTTTTGCATACAGCGACTCCCACGCCATAAACGAGTTGAAAAGGGTTCGAATCTCTTAAGCTCTTCCATTACTCAACTCTTCTGGCAGAGACAGAAAAAGAGTGAACAAAAAGAAACAGAATAGGAAAAGAAGTAGCATAATACAGCAAATACTTCATAATTACCGTGATATGGTACAATAATCACCTCAAAATAAGTTAGCCTCTTTTCTCGTTTCTTTGGAAGCAATTCTCAAAGAAATCGGAAAGAGTTGAGAAGAAACAAAGGAATAAAGGCGAAACGCATAGTAAACAGCTGACGATTACCAGTTCATAGTGTGATTGATTGCTTGGCAAGATGCCAGGGCTGAGCGCTACCGTAACGATCCAGTGACACTCAACCTGCCTTCGGCTGATGATCGCCGCGCGCGGCGAGCCTACCTGACATTTTCGGAAGTCTTGGTACGCAGCAGGGTGGATGGCAGGGACAGTTCAGGATTGAGCGGCAGCAACTGCGGCCTTCCCCTACGTGGTGCGCAAAGCGCGTGCATGGTCGACTGACCCTGCATGACTTGGGGGAGCTACCCAAGAGTAATCGCGAGCAAGTAATCTACAGGCAGTAGTTGGTTCTCGTTCAATTGACGCTTGTAACCAAGCTTCGCTTCGCGCCCAAGTTCTCAACTGCGCACTTCGGTGTCGAAGCGGGTTACGGTGAGACCTCTTCTTCATCGTGCAGAAATCTTCTTTGTAAAAGTGCCAAAACATGTGCTGTTGCCATGGCGCGCCGCACCTCACTATGGGCCGCATAGTCATGAGGAGCCTTTGAAAAGGTAGTAACCACTTCCGAAAGATTTATAGTAGGTGAAAGTAGTACTGTTCGGGAGAGTGGGTGAGAACTCTTCTCATGTTTAACTTTCGTCGTTAATTGATAAGTGTGCGGGACCCTTGTTCTTTTCTGGCTAATTATGCGGAAAACGACCTAATGGAGGAGCAAGTGCATAACAGCAGAGACTACAATTATCCCTGTAGTCAATTTACAAACACACTGTATGTTGCCGTTCTGCTTTTTCGCGCCGGCATAGCCTCTGCTCGGACAGCTTCCCTCCATTTGTAGAATTTTCGTTGTGCAGGCTGCCAAATTTCGCGCTTTATGTTCATGTACCGATCATAACTCAGATGAATTTTTTCAACCACTCGAAATCAAGCTTGCTAGTTGCTAAATCCTGTATACCCACAGCAAGGAGTGGACTTGATAAAAAAACAAGTGGCACGACAAGATTTTCCAGCTGAATCATTTCAGGTACTAATCTGTACGGCCGCCCATATTGCCCTGGCAGGCCGTTATCGATGGCTGAACGACGGCAGATTATCGACTTACACATGAGTGGCATGAAGGTGAACGCGATCTCCAAAGCCTTGTGCATCTCACACGGTTGCGTCAGCAAAATCATCAGCAGGTATAATAATTTAACCATGATAAAATCATGTGTCATAGAGCAAAGCAAATTTTTTCGTTAACTCCATAAATGAGAACGTCCTTGCGGCGGCCCGTCAAAGCAAGCAGGCAAAAGCTGGTTGTAGCTCCCATGAGATTAAGCAGTTTGTTAACTGCTTTTTGGAAAACGCGTTGCAAAAATTGCACGAGAATGCTAGTTAATGAGCAAAAAAACGCCCCAGGCGGCTGCTGCTCGCGCTCACCTGGGGAAGTGTACTACAAGTTACGAGCGGTGAATGCAGCGCACTCAGTACTCGCACGCAAGCGAGGAGTGTGTCGTCCTCGCTTGCGTGCGAATACTTAGTGCGATCTGGGGCAAAAATTTTGTTCACATCCCAGTACTCCTGTGGAAGAGTCGCCACGCAATCTGTAGCATTGCTTATCCTTCCAAATTGAAAGTAAGAAGCTCGTATGTGCAAAAAGGTTGGACTTGTTTGGTTTTTTTTTCGCGGGTTTCAATATATTTAGCTTACGTAATTTTCCAGCAGTTTTGCAAAGAGGCAAACGATTCATCGATACAAAAGCGCTCAAAATGATTGTGACTGTTTGAAAAACTCGCACGTTCCAAGCTTCTATTTTTGGGACAAATTTGTCCGTTATTTCCCAGAGCATATTCAACTGTTTCTAGGGTGCAGAATGTCAAAAATCCTAATCTCCTCTCCCGTTTTATCGTCCTGTTCAGATGAAAGTTATGCTATTCGAGAATAGATTCTACCCTATCGTGTAAAGCGATCCAAAGTTAATGTGTTCGAGTGAGAGCAATAACATTTTTTTTGGAAGAGGTGTTTTGTGCACAGCAGCCTAGTGACTTGAGTTGGTGAGCGGTCTCTGCAAAGCCTTAGTGACCCGAGTTGTTGGGGGTGGGGTTTGAAGGCGTGCCACAGGATCGAACTGGAGTGGTTCTTGCACCCGAAACGAATGTATTGGTGCGAAATGGGCCGGCAGTGAAGAAAAAAGGAAAAGAATCCGTCAAAAACGCTTAGGTTGAGGGCTCACTCACCTTCCTAATCGGCTGTGCTAAGGGAATGAGAGACTAAGCGCGGAGAGGAGAGTATGAGGCGAGAGAGCGCTACAGATGAGAGGGCCAGACAACAGCCTGATAAAAGAAAAATCTGCAGCTTCAGCAGCTTACTTTGCAAGGCCTAGCCCCTCGTTGGGTGATTTCCATCTACGGGGATTGTCCCCTATGAGTCAATCTCATATACACCAAAATGAATCGTTAACACAATTTCTGCCTGGGTTGTGCTTTTGATCAGAATCTGTGGGCGACCTCATCCGAAATTCTAAATACTGCGAATGGTAAAGTTTTCTTCCCCAGCTGGTGCTGGAAATTTCGGAATAATGTTGTCCTGAGAAGTTCAACCAAGAGAAGGCCTACCCACAGTTGATTCACTGTTGTCCTACTTTGATAAGTTTAAACTATGGTTCACTTGAGCATTCGCAGAATTTGTCTCGCAGAAATTATGACCAGAACTTTTTCGCATCATTCAAGAACTTGAGGGTGCTCTTTTTCAGATACCGCCAAACGGGCATACTGTCACCAGCGTCTTCACCAGAACAACGCCGCACCCGACGAAAGAAAAATGAGTCTCCAGCAGTCACCGACACGCACGAATACAAGCCAGACTTCAAGCATGAATACAGTCATGCCGCTGACTACGTGACACATGATTTTCGTGTACACTATGCTGCCACTGGTGGTGTCCAGCATCCCGCTGACATGGCAGCAATGCAGCACTACACAATGATACCGGAGCACATGATAGCACAAGAATATCCCCAACCAGTGCTATTGTGAGCCGCCGTCTTTCCTTTCATGCCGTAGTGGGTACACTGTACCACGAGTTTGCATTGTTTGATCACATTATTATATAGTAGTTCGATGTTGTTTTTCAATTAAGCTGCCGTTTGAACCCCTTATGCCATTCAGCTCCTGCCTTATTTTATCTGCCTTCTATGACAACTGCCAACTGATACGACTATACTGCAAAGAAATTTTCGTTCATGTTCTCGTAGACTACGATGTTTGAAATATCGCCATATTTAGCTAATGTGTAACAGTTTTTGCACCTAGCCGCTGTTTTTCTGCGAAAAGTTTCCTTGATGATCGTAGTCTCGTTACCGTATGTGTTTATGTGTGGCGATTACCATACGTGTGATTCGAACTGAAATTTTCCTCCTCCATAGGATATCGAGTTGCTTTTCATAGTGCTAACGACTATAAACGAGTAGAGCGTGCACATACAAGTGCGCTGCCATTGCATAGGCGTCCATACGTAATATTTGCCTTCACTCAAGTACGCAAACCATGATTCATTCGTTTCGTAGACCTTGTAAATACTTTAGATCATGCCAAAATATCGATACCACGTATCATGCCAAAATAGTTTATCACTGTGCTAGTCTTGTTACGTAGCCTGAAAGTCAAATGGAAAAGAGATCTTACCCGCTCATATGCCACGTGATCAATAAATTTTATTATACGAGTGGATGAATTGTATGATTGAGTCAATGGCTTTCAAGAACCAGTGTAAGGACAGATGTCAAAAGTGGGCCGTCGAATACTTAAAGAAGTCGGTGTTGAAGTGTTAGTGCGTAAAAATTGTGAATCTCAAACGCGTAGCAACGTGAGGAACTCTTACAAAAGTGCTTTTGCTTGACTTTTGGGTAGAGCGCGTGGCTCCAATTGGTATACAGGCTGCCTTGCTGACACTGTTTTTCATTATCGTACTGCGACCGTTTCCCTTCACAGTTATATCTAGTGTATTCAACTTGGTAGCGCGCTCATGCAATCAGAGACTTAAGCCGTTTAGACAGAGCGAGCACCCGAAGTAAAGCGTGAATTATAATGTTCTGCTGTAGTCACGTACAATGCGCGACGCATTGACGCGCTGAACGTGTGCTCGCCTCCCACTATTCGTTTTCTCTGCGCTCTCTCAACGGAGAGAGAATATGTCGAGCCAACCCGCCAACTATACTGAGCGCCGTTCATGTAGGAGGTGGAGGATGGCACGCACGCCAGTGGCCTCGCGCCTAGTCTAGCGCGGCACCCGGGGATAACCTCCGCTAGCGCTGCGACGCTCATCCATTTTGGATTGCTGCCCAGGGGGTAGCCTCATTGTGAGCATAACCTATAGGATTGTCATTGCGGAAATCGCGTCGATGCGACGCGCATTGTACGTGATTGCGGCAGGAACGTCGTAATTCACGCCTTACTTCGGGTGCTCGCTCTGTCCAAACGGCTTATCTCGCAATCAGATGATGAGGCGGTTAGCCCACATCAGCACTTACGGAGGGCTGTTTTTGTATACAACACTTTCACCCGGAGTCTTTCGTGTTATGCCATATTCTTCAAAATGCTTTTCTGCATAATATACAAATCCACGCCAAAGTGAAAGCCATCGTGATTAGGGCAGTTAATAATTCTCACACTCAAACTTGCAAAGAAGTTGAGATTTTGACTCACTCCGGACAACTGGACCATGAGCAGATCAGAAGCCCTTCAGGCTCAACGTCGAATGGTTTGGCAGGTAGTGATGTCCTTGCCATCGTGCTGAAAAATGAGACTTCTTTTCTCGTATGATAATGGCAGGCACTCAAAATGGTGACGGCCGAGAGCTCGCGCATGATATCTAGATCGCTAGGTTTTTCTTGTCAAACAGTGTCACCTTGATTTCTGGACAATGCCATTGGCCGGGCTGTTGTCAGATGTTTCGTAGCTCAGCTTCAAAACGCAGCGTTATGTGGGAAGTGCTTCGCGGAGGAATATTGGAATGTCTTCGCGAGGAAAGACTTCGGTTTTCGTATGGCACGTGTGGTAACGTATAGCATTGTTCTTTCAAAGCTGTCACAGGAATGTGATACGTGTTTCTTTCAACCATTCGTAAGCCACCGCTTTTCTCTGCTGGCCGTCCATTCTTACTCTATAACTCGGAGAAGTCAGCAAAAATTGGGCTTACCAAACTTTTGTCCGAGCTTACTGCGATCGAAAACTATTACAATACTGAAAACATCCCAACCAGCCAAAAAGCTTCTATGGCAATAAATAGCAAGAAATATAACATTTGCGAAGCATACAGGTGAAATAGGAGTTCTTGAAGAAGTTCTATTCGTATAACTTCGCATAATGTATGCTATACGAAGTTATTACGATTGCTGTCGGAAGCAAGTTTGTTCAAAAACTTACGGAAACAACTTGCCGTTTTACGAATATCATTCTTTTCAGTTAGCGGATGCGAGGTGCCCTGAGCGCACGCGCGCTCCGGCCTACTTGTGCTCGGATGCGAATGCGCCCTTGCGCCACTGGACCACGCCTCCCTGCGGTCGAGGCCAGTTAGTCGGCGCTACGCGCGCCGTCCGTGTGGCGGTGCTCGTAGGAGCTGGCCACCGGTGGCAGGTCGGTGTTCACCGGGCAACGCGATGAGGCCAGCTAAGGCGAAGGGGCACGTCGCCCCGTAGTCCATGCTGGTGGAGCGCCTGTCATCCCAAAGCCGGTCGTGTCCTTCCCCTGCTCCCCGTCGCCACCCCGGATAGGACACGTCGGCCGCATGGAGCCTCCAGAAGATACCGAGTCCACGTGTCATAATGAATGTTAGAAATCTATGTGTGTTCCTTGTGGGTGTGTTGGCCGACGGTGGGGCATCTGCTGACGCAACTGCTATTGACAAAAGAGAACATGTTAGAGCCTGTAACATATACACGCGCGCTCTTTTATTCTTTTTTTCACAAGATATCGGGCTTCTCCTAGGACTAAGCCTCAAGGGGTGGGCAAGAGCTACGAAAAATACGAAAATCACTCACTCGCTCTGGAGTCTCCCCTTCCTCCGCCAAGGCTTAGTCCCTTTTCTAACAAAAAACAATCGTTTGACGCGGTTTTACTTAGTGCGTTGTCGTCGTATGCACGCATCTCTTGCATAGGGCCTTATTTTGTTGAGAGTACTTTTCTTTGAAGCTTTAGATGAATTTTGGATCTTTACATGTTCTGTTTTGTTTGGTGCTTTCTAAAATGTATTGTTTCGTTAGCAGATTGCGTCAGCAGATGCCTCACCGTCGGCCATCAGACCCTCCTTGTTATTGCATGTGGGTTTACCCTAATTATATCTGGTTGTTGTGTACATTAGGGTCTAGTAGGGCTGTTTACCTAGGTTAGCCCGTCGGCCACTAGTGCGTAGGTTGAGCTGCCGACGGGCGCCCCCTGTGTCCCCGGGGGGAAGTTGGGTCCGCTCCTCCTGGTGGGTGCTCAGGAGGCAGCGTGGTGGGCCGATGGGCAGCTCGGCTGGAGGTCGAGTGTCGGGGAGCAGGGGCACCGTTTGCGACATCCAGCGTAATCACAACATAACTGGTTGCTTTATACTTATTCAGGTCGATGGAACGTTTTTCGGCTAAATTAATAACGCATTAATTCAATATTTTGAAGAGGAGCAAAAACGAATTGTGAATAGATTCTTCGAAACTACTATAAAATCGTGTCATTGTGGCGCGACTTCTGATCTCAAATACCTCTACTGTGCAGGTGGGGGGCAAGGGGGTAAAAAAAGAGCCGCATTGCTCGTTTCTCACATCATCAAACTTTTCGTCGCATAAAGTGCAGCATTGATAAAATTTATGGCAAAATATTCCTTAGGTGTCCCATCCATAAGCAGAAGCAGGCCCTCCTTCACTGCTGTCATCGTCTACAGAACATGGCGTCATCTCCCATCGCCATCGAATTCGAGGAGGCCTACCGTAACCTGATGGATTAGGACAAGAGGAAGTGTACTGATCAGTGAGAAGTCACTGTGGAAATGAAGTGGTGTTCTTGATTACAGCAAGTCTCAGAGACAACACTAGGGTGACTTCACGCGAGGAAGAATCACCGGGAAACTGGAAGAAGGAAGATGTGTAACGAGTGTGGTCCAGGAGTTTGATGTTGCTCACACCATTGTTTTGTGTGCATGGGAGCAATATGGACCGCAGCCACTGCTGCCTCTAGAAGAGCAGGTGGGATCACGAACATACGCAACAGCAGGTGACTGCTACGTTTTGCAAGAAGCAAGAATGGACCCAGTCACAGCATCTAGTATTTCGTGAAAACCGAGCATCGGCCGGAACATTTGCTAGGTGTCGGGATATTGGGGATGGTTCACCAGTTTGAGGATCGCGTGTTCTCCTCAGTCAAAAGCAATTGTGCTCGGATGCGAATGCGCCCTTGCGCCATTGGCCCCGCCTCCCTGCGGTCGAGGCCAGTTAGTCGGCGCTACGCGCACCGTCCTAGCGGCGGTGCTCGTAGGAGCTGGCCACCGGTGGCAGGTCGGTGTTCACCGGGCAACGCGATGAGGCCAGCTAAGGCGAAGGGGCACGTCGCTCCGTAGTTAGTCTCACGCTGGATGGAAGCTGTCCTGTAATCCCCAAAGCCGGTCGTGTCCTTCCCCTGCTCCCCGTCGCCACCCCGGATAGGACATCGGCCGCATGGAGCCTCCAGAAGATACCGAGTCCACGTGTCATAATGAAGTTAGAAATCTATGTGGTTCTTGGGGTGTGTTGGCGCGACGTGGGAAAAAAAAGAAAAAAAAAGAAAAAAAAAAAAAAAACAATAAAAACAAAAAAAGGAATCATCTGCGACGCAAACTGGCTATTGACAAAGAGAAGCAATGTTAGAGCCTGTACCCATATACAGCGGCTTCTCAGTCGCCAAATTAAGTACATGTTAAGAACCATGGAAAATCCTGAAATATATCTGACTATTCCCTTGCCCTATCTCTCTTTTTTTCTTTTGACTCACTCCGGACAACTGGACCATGAGCAGATCAGAAGCCCTTCAGGCTCAACGTCGAATGGTTTGGAGGTAGTGATGTCCTTGCCATCGTGCTGAAAAATGAGACTTCTTTTCTCGTATGATAATGGCAGGCACTCAAAATGGTGACGGCCGAGAGCTCGCGCATGATATCTAGATCGCTAGGTTTTTCTTGTCAAACAGTGTCACCTTGATTTCTGGACAATGCCATTGGCCGGGCTGTTGTCAGATGTTTCGTAGCTCAGCTTCAAAACGCAGCGTTATGTGGGAAGTGCTTCGCGGAGGAAAGACTTCGGTTTTCGTATTAATCACTGTGATGGAACATGCGTGTGATAACGTAACTTGGCACGTGTGGTAACGTATAGCATTGTTCTTTCAAAGCTGTCACAGGAATGTGATACGTGTTTCTTTCAACCATTCGTAAGCCACCGCTTTTCTCTGCTGGCCGTCCATTCTTACTCTATAACTCGGAGAAGTCAGCAAAAATTGGGCTTACCAAACTTTTGTCCGAGCTTACTGCGATCAAAAACTATTACAATACTGAAAACATCCCAACCAGCCAAAAAGCTTCTATGGCAATAAATAGCAAGAAATATAACATTTGCGAAGCATACAGGTGAAATAGGAGTTCTTGAAGAAGTTCTATTTCGAATGTTTGCATGTAGTGGAAACTCCTTAGACAATTGGTTTCTTTGCTGGTCGGAGCAAGGTTTAGTTCAAAAAAACTTACGGAAACAACTTGCCGTTTGTACGAGATATCATTCTATATTCAGTGTAGCGGATGCGATGGTGGCCCGCTGGGCGCACCGCGCGCCCCGGCCCACTTGCGCTCGGTTGCCAATGCGCTCCAGCGCCATTGGCCCCGCCTCCCTGCGGTCGAGGCCAGTTAGTCGGCGCTACGCGCGCCGTCCGTGCGGCGGTGCTCGTAGGAGCTGGCCACCGGTGGCAGGTCGGTGTTCACCGGGCAACGCGATGAGGCCAGCTAAGGCGAAGGGGCACGTCGCTCCGTAGTCCATGCTGGCGGAGCGCCTGTCATCCCAAAGCCGGTCGTGTCCTTCCCCTGCTCCCCGTCAGCCACCCCGGATAGGACACGTCGGCCGCATGGAGCCTCCAGAAGATACCGAGTCCACGTGTCATAATGAATGTTAGAAATCTATGTGTGTTCCTTGTGGGTGTGTTGGCCGACGGTGGGGCATCTGCTGACGCAACTGCTATTGACAAAAGAGAACATGTTAGAGCCTGTAACATATACACGGCTCTCACTCAGCAAATTAAGACATGTCAAGAACCTTGACGTATTCTGAAAAATCTGACCTATTTCCTGCCCTACCTCTTTTTTCTTTTTTTCCACATCCAGAAAAAGTGGCGCACCACAAGATATCGGGCTTCTCCTAGGACTAAGCCTCAAGGGGTGGGCAAGAGCTACGAAAAATACGAAAATCACTCACTCGCTCTGGAGTCTCCCCTTCCTCCGCCAAGGCTTAGTCCCTTTTCTAACAAAAACAATCGTTTGACGCGGTTTTACTTAGTGCGTTGTCGTCGTATGCACGCATCTCTTGCATAGGGCCTTATTTTGTTGAGAGTACTTTTCTTTGAAGCTTAGATGAATTTTGGATCTTTACATGTTCTGTTTTGTTTGCTGTTGGTGCTTTCTAAAATGTATTGTTTCGTTAGCAGATTGCGTCAGCAGATGCCTCACCGTCGGCCATCAGACCCTCCTTGTTATTGCATGTGGGTTTACCCTAATTATATCTGGTTGTTGTGTACATTAGGGTCTAGTAGGGCTGTTTACCTAGGTTAGCCCGTCGGCCACTAGGGCGTAGGTTGAGCTGCCGACGGGCGCCCCCTGTGTCCCCGGGGGGAAGTTGGGTCCGCTCCTCCTGGTGGGTGCTCAGGAGGCAGCGTGGTGGGCCGATGGGCAGCTCGGCCTGAGGTCGAGTATCGGGGAGCAGGGGCACCGTTTGCGACATCCAGCGTAATCACAACATAACTGGTTGCTTTATACTTATTCAGGTCGATGGAACGTTTTTCGGCTAGCGCATTAATTCAATATTTTGAAGAGGAGCAAAAACGAATTGTGAATAGATTCTTCGAAACTACTATAAAATCGTGTCATTGTGGCGCGACTTCTGATCTCAAATACCTCTACTGTGCAGGTGGGGGGTAAAAAAAGAGCCGCATTGCTCGTTTCTCACATCATTTCGTCGCATAAAGTGCAGCATTGATAAAATTTATGGCAAAATATCCTTTGGGTGCCCATCCATAGGCAGTAGCAGGCCTTCCTTCACTGCTGTCATCGTCTACAGAACATGGCGTCATCTCCCATCGCCATCGAATTCAAGGAGGCCTACCGTAACCTGATGGATTAGGACAAGAGGAAGTGTACTGATCAGTGAGAAGTCACTGGGAAATGAAGTGGTGTTCTTGATTACAGCAAGTCTCAGAGACAACACTAGGGTGACTTCACGCGAGGAAGAATCACCGGGAAACTGGAAGAAGGAAGATGTGTAACGAGTGTGGTCCAGGAGTTTGATGTTGCTCACACCATTGTTTTGTGTGCATGGGGAGCAATATGGACCGCAGCCACTGCTGCCTCTAGAAGAGCAGGTGAGGGATCACGAACAATACGCAACAGCAGGTGACTGCTACGTTTTGCAACAAGCAAGAATGGACCCAGTCACAGCATCTAGTATTTCGTGAAAACCGAGCATCGGCCGGAACATTTGCTAGGTGTCGGGATATTGGGGATGGTTCACCAGTTTGAGGATCGCGTGTTCTTCCTCAGTCAAGAGCAAACTGAATGTGAGCAGTGATTCTGGACTTACCTGCATATGGGGAAAATAGGAACGTGTAATCTACCCAGGACCATCGTTTAACATGATTGTTTTGGTAGTCCATGCGACATGATGTGGGGAGGCATAAAGTTGTCGGGGCGTACTGATCCCCAACTCGTGATCGCGTTACACTTTCTGATCAACGTGATTGTGGTGTTGTACCCTTCTGTCATGTGCATCTTTCCAAGGGTTCCCTTGACCTCAACTTCAATCGTATGGAGGACGAGAGCATCGAGCAGCCTAGGTGGAAAACTCTTGGAAAGCGAGGATTTTCGGCGATTGGTGAAGCCTCTCCATTTTCCCCAGTCAAATTCCTATGGAGCACGTGTGGCATGCATTCAGAAGAGCTATTGTAGCTCACAACCATGTGCCAATAACTGTCCAGCAAATGTCAATCGCGGTGCTTGAGGAATAGGACGTTCCACACAAAAAAGTTTCTCTTAACCCATAACGGACGGCCAGTGTATTTTTCGCGTGCGCCACCATGTGGCGCACGCCGCCACCCAGGGTAGGGTTTATGTAGGCTTATGCGAACAGCAGGGGTAAGACGGGGCTAAAGTAGGTGTCGGAGTCTCATCATCCAAAAAAAGAGATTTCCGTTGACGACAAGTTCGTAGCCCGCCTTTCCGCTCTAAAACTAGGGTGCAAAGAATGAATGGAAGCTGTAGGTGACATTATCGAAAAATGCGAAACAACAACCCCGAGCAAGGATGTGGCTATATTTAGGGGAAGGGGTCTCGGGACGTGCGAACCATGGGTAAGCCACCCATCAAATAGTAAACTTATGTAAATTAAGACAAAATGTATGTAAAATTTATTGTAGGTTTGTCAAAAATCCAGCCGTCCAGGTCCTGGGAAGATATGTTATTCCACACTCGCACGCTCAATAATATGAATATATTATATTGCTAGAAACATTCAAAATAAAGCATAGTCGTGCGCCACAAGTGGCGTCACGCCGTTGTTAGGTTAAAACAATTTGCGCCACATGAAGCCACGTAGCCGAGCATAAGCTATTGCCAGCTTTAGGTCATGCAAGATCCAGCCTCCCTCTAAGGTTCCCATAAAATTGGGAACGATTTCGGTCCATCTAATACGACCCAACTGTTTTTGCAATATATTGTAACAGTTCTTTCTATGATGCTCCAAAATACATCGACCTAGGTTAGTTAGTAAGATGTCATGTGACGGTCAATTCCTTCTTCAGGATTGCATACCAGTGGTTTTGCACGTCGTTTCTGCCCATGGATTTCTATATGATATGGAAATTTGATGCAGTTGGATTATTGACTTGGCTTGATCACAAATAAAACTCTTTTAAATGTCTGACCGCTACTGTTGATAAACTATTAAAATTTCTATTCCTATTAGGTTGGAAAGAAAGTTCTGCGACACTCTTTCTAAAATTTTCTTTCTTTTTGAAAAATCAATAGGTAACATTTATGACTAACAAATGGTAGAACATTCTCGTGGCTTTAATCCACGAGGTGGATATAAGTGCTGCAGTCAATAGTTAACCAAGAAAATTCAAAAAAACCCCGACCACTGGTAAATCCACACTCCGAGTCACTGTCTAGTACAAATGTCTCCATAACTGTGGATTCGTGTCAAAGACCAACACTATCTGCAATCGCTTCAATAGGCATGTCGTCACCGCTACAGCGTGTTTCATCTTTACAGCGCTTACGATCTTTGATATTTTTCATAAAAGGCCAGCGGCGTCCTGCACACTTCATTACAGGAAGGCTCCTACGGAAGCCTATTTACAAATTCTTCGTTATGGGCACCGCTGTGTAGGTAGAGGACTAGGCTGTATTTTCCAGAACGGGACCGAGGCGCAGCGTTGTCCGAGACTGCTCGCCCACCGCGCATTATTATTTTCCATACATGATTGCAATCACTCTCGACGCCCGATAATGGCCGGTAGAAATCCTGGACCTGCGGCGCGATTTCTTACCTCCTCTTCAGCGTTCCCTTTGTCGAGCTCTCTGAATACGGCCCCATTTCCTATCTTGAGAGATCGTCATCTGCTGACCAATAAATGCCACACACCCTCCAACTCGGAATGAGTCGCCCAGAATTTTTTGAGACATCGAGACATACAGGTTACGGAGGACACTCATGGTAGATACAAGACCGGTCAGGAGTTGTAAACGAAGAAAAAGATAAAATTAAAGACAAAAATCCGAAAGAGTGTCGCAGACCTTTCTTGCCAACCTGATACATATCGCAACAGAGATCCCAGAGACAGTAATTGAATTACTAATAGAAATAGCATCTAGTAACCCAAAGCTCCATAATTACTAATTACTAAATTTAGCAGTGGAATTCGCATTTACAGGGTAGGCCAAAATTATGAGGACCGAGATTTTGTGTCGTAAAAAGGCATAGTAGCTTTTCTGGACAAGCGCAGAACAAAATTTCAGCATTTGTAACCCTATTCACTGCAAATCGGAAGAAATGGAGATTGCCACCTGCGATTTACACACCGCAGATGAAAGGATAGCGCGTATGCACGCAAATCAACAATAAGGCGTTGTTCTAATCTTCCAGACCTTCTGCTCTGCTTTTGCAGAGGATCAAAGTTTTGTGGGGCATTTATTTGCGCTTGCGTCCAGGGTGTAAATACAGAAATTAGAGATTTTAGGTTCCATTGTAACAATTCTTCGAAAGCAACGAACTCGAAAAATCGCTTTTTAGAGGATTTTTGCTTTATTCTTGGGTGCTCGGTCCTGTAAAAAGTTCTAAGTAGAGTACTCAAGAGGCTTCCTATCCACTATAGATTATTCGATATTATTCGTCGAATTTTGGAGGGTATTGATTGGACTTTCGCCGTTGATTACAGGAGAGCTCGCTTGTTACAGGCCTGAAGCGGAGGAGAACTTCTTCGTGGCTAACTCGAGAGCGGTTTTTTTACTCATGGACCACAACTTTCTACCAAACCTTATTGTTTTTCAGCCTCTTCCGGTCGATCCAGCCAACAGCTGGGGTTTTTGTTGTTAATTAGCATCGAACCACATCTGTCGTGGTTGGTGGCGGCGTTGTTCAGCCACCGCACATGGGTAAGTAGGATAGAAGATGTAGACTATGCTCGTCTTGCAATCTTGCGGTTATCAGTCAACTCATGAGGATTTTTTCACACACTTAAACAACTTTTCAAGGGAGGGCAGACCACTGAGACCGCTGTTTGCCCAAATATGACACCGAACTCCTTGAATAACTTCTTGCAGGTCATACGCTTCTACGGAAGAGATCTAACCTTTCTCTTACCGCCATGGTAGACGAAGACGCGAAGATACATATATCGCAGTGCAAATAGTATCAAAAGCTTCGACCAGTTTGCGTCTTAGCAAAACTTTATAATCAGTTATTTCACAAAGTGAGCCCTTCGTCGCCTTGTTGAACTCAGTTGGTTATAGCTAAATCAAGTTCCGGGTCCAGAAAATATGGCACGAAATTTTGGGACGGCCCCAAAGAATGGCACGACGTGGGAGATGGTGCGGAAAAATTATTCTAGAATCATAGTAGTGTTCACATCTACGACCAACCAGGAAAGGTCTAAATAAAACGAGGTGAAAATTTCTACACGTGTCTTGAGATGCTGCGCTCAAATCTGCTTTACGAAAGGGGTGACCGAGGGTTCTCGATGTCACCCTTACATTTCAGTGGCTTATATGCAATCATATGTAGGCTCCGTTATAAACGACGCGAAGAAGGGGAGCAGTGGGTTTCAGTGGGCGTAGCTGGTAGCGCCGTTGTTTTTGAAGCAAGGGTTGTGGGTTTGGTTCCTTCAGGAACTTGATGTTCGCTATTTTGTCAATATTTCTCAAAAAGCCCTTTGAATACATTATTTTAGTA
>MU869561.1:23752-42441 GCA_036418205.1 Ostertagia ostertagi | reverse complement strand
CTCTTTTCTGTGTAATCCTACTGTTATTTTACCACGGGACCAATCTATGAAGAGCTTTCCCTCCTCACAAGAAGGTTCTGAGAAACTAAAGTGATGAACGTGAGACAAAGTGTCCACGAGAGTCTGGGCACCGTACGATAAGAGGACTGGCTGCAAAAAACGTCATGCAGCCGTTTTACTTGGAACGCGACTATTGCCAAGAAGGTGGCATTATGTAAACGGTAAGATTAATGCTTCTATAAATAATAACGACGCCGTGCCACATCTACATGAGACCTATACTTCACAATCGATCGCGTATTCAAACCCTCTCCCTTCCAACTGTCTATCAGGCATATATTGTGTAAACAATAATGACTGATAGACAGTTGGAAGGGAGAGGGTTTGAACAATGCGGCCAGGAAACGAAACCCTGATGCCGCGATCTCTAAAATAAAACGGTTACGGTAATTGAGGCAGCAACTGCTTTCACACGCTCGCTCAAACTAGCAAGCACGACAAGTGAAATGCGCAGTTCCCCAATGATAAAAAAATGGTCCATGATCACTTGAATTGACGACGAATATGAACAAAAAGAAGAGTTGAATAAAAGCGGCAAAGACCCACACCTAACATGTTGACTGAATGATAACTAGGAACCTTCCTTAGATTTACCTGATAGATTGCTCCGATTACTCAAATTTTCTGGCAATGTGGGCAAAAGCCACACCTTCTGTCACTCAGTAGTGACTGTTTGACTAAGGACATTAATCTCAGGCCGCGAAAACTAGCTGTCACGTTACTTTTCATGACTTTCCAGAAAACAATCGTCATTCTTCTATCTGTCGTCTATTGCTGACAGTACGTAGATAAATAAATAAATAAAATTGCAAAAAAATTAAGACCAGTACACAAACGCATATGAAACCGCGGCACTGGGCGAAAAAATCGAGATGTCTCGTATCCCGAAAATAAAAGACTCTAAACAATCTTTTATTTTCGGGATACAGACATCTCGATTTGTAAACTAAGCATAAATTAAGCATTTGTAAATTAAGCATAAACAGCGAATGTTGGATCTAAAATTTGAGCGCCAGCTAACATTAAAAAGGTGTTTCTTTTTTCCGAGATTAGTATGATACCGATTACCCTCGAAGAATGGATGACCGATTTCCAATCTGAATGAAGATTAAACTAAATTCTGACCCCGGAGCAGGGTCGGTCCTATCGTTGCTACTTTTCAAAAAGTTTTTACGACCCCCCTCCCTCATGAAATGTTTCATACGACCCCCTCTTTCAAACAATTTTTACCCCAAAAAATTACCGTCGAGCGGGGGGGGGTATATACTTCCCATAAAACCGCAAAAATTCCCTACATTTCCCTGCAATTTCCCTGTATTTTACCCATATTTCAACTACTCCATTTTCTAGGGGAATATACAGGGGGGGGGGCCAAAAAAAAAAGACATTTTGCCTATGTCGGACTTCGGCTCTTTTTTCTTCGCAGAGATTGCTGTCGTTGACGGGAGTTCCTCAGCAGAGTATTCCCTAAGTGTCCCTCTATAAGTGAACGCAGGCCCTCCTTCACTGCCCTCACCGTCTTCAGAATATGACGTCATCTGTCACCGTCGTCAGGCTCAAGGAGGTCTACCGTAAGAGCTTCAGCCTGAAAGCTCTTACGCAATTTCGTGAATCGATTTAATGTTGGATAGTTTTCTAGAGGCATTAGCTACCACTGTGCAAATCCCCTCGGAACTAGCTTTCCAGTAAGGGTCGTTATGGTACACGATCCTTCGAAGACCCCATTGAGCTCGACCAGTGCACCATGTTTCCAGGGCAAATTCTTCTGATGCCGTCCACGTAGGTGGCCACCATGAAGATTTTCTTATAGAATGGAATGCGCTCTTTAATAATAAGTTGGAACCATTCGGTCTGAATTGAGCAAAATGGTGCTTAAATCATCTGGAAGTGGAGACAAACTGCCTCTTTTTTTTATTGGCCCCCTGTAATACGCGCGCTGAAACGGCAAATTTTCTCCCGCGCCGCTCCCCCACTCATCACATGCAACTTCTTACAACCGAAGCAAGTACGACCCCCCCCTCTACAAACTCATCAAAATACGACCCCCCCGTTGCTACTTGTAGCAACATAGGGTTGACCCTGCCCCGGACCGAGCTTGTGAAATGTGCACACTTAAGCTACTATACATGTACTGCCACCACCTCAACTGGACATTTATCTTGATTTTGTTGATTTCCAAATAAGATTCACGTTTATTACGATTAGCATGTTAACTATATTTACTGCAATCATTAATTTCAACAGGAATCCGAAATAAGCTGAAATCGCCAATTAGATGTCCTCACCAACTCCAGAGTTCGCATCTAAACCAAGAAAGTGTCACAGGAGTCAACCGTCTGTTCCGCCACTATGAAAGTTTTCACGTCCCCCTCTCTTTTAAGAGGGTGCCTGCGTAATCCTTGCCCATCACCACCAGCCTTGGAGAGTCGCCTATGTCACCTCTCACTACCGACTTCACCAGCACAACTGTTTCTGCAGCATTTATTTCTAACCATAAGACTAGTCAATACACTCCCACTCCACCCACATTTAACCTTAAAACTGACAGTAAGGCGAGGTTGCAAATATTCTAATTTTGCCCATTTCCCACCACTTTCGCGAAAATTTCGCGACAAATGTCAATGTTGTCAAAAACACCCCCTTTCCCTTCCACAGCAACCCGATTCCTCAATTTGCACCACTCCTTCTCTAAAAATCTCAATGCCATGTCTCCACTATACAGCAAGTACGCACCTCCTTGAACTGGCAAAAACCGAATGGCGGGGGTTCTCCTTGGCCGCCACTAACCGGAGGGCTCTCGAAATCGAGCCAATTGCAGCGCCTCTTGTCCTCTTCTTTTTACTTTACTAAGAGTTAACGGCTTCCTCACTGGACAGACAGGCTTCAGGTATTTCGTCATCTTCAATCCATCTTTCTCCTTAAACTTACCACTGAAAACCTAGTCTGTAAATCGCAGCCAGCGCGTTAATAAGTATCTACTTGTTCAGCCGTTCACAGTTCAGAAATCTGACTGCCCACTTGATTAGTAAATGCTTGATTTAAGCTTTTCAGATACCGTAGCGAAAAGCTCAACGGTGGTAAGGAGCATTACATACAGAGAAAAAGGAAACGATTGAAAGGCTTTTCCGCAACAATCAATAAGCACTATGAATACGAACGAGCACTTTCTGAAAACGGGTGTGCATGACCTTACTATCCATCAAGAGATATTGAAGAGGTAGCATATGGCTCAAAATTTGTGTGTCAGTATTGCTAACCTTCGGATAAAGGGGTCAAGGACGAGCAAACATGCACGCCAAAGAGGAACCATTCCCCCCTCAAGACTGCTAAACATTGATTCAGGAGCAATTTATTTATTAATTTTATTTATGAGGAACACTAATTTAGATGATTTTTTCGTGACCACATGTCACAAAAACAGCTCACGAATTCTGGTATTCGAAATCTTGGATAGTCGTATGAAGAGGAGTAGAACTGTCTAAGAGCCCATTCACTGGTGGTAGACTGGGCAGGGTTCTAGCAATAGAACTACTATTATTGAAAAAGCTGGAAGCGTATTATTGCAATAACGCCAGGATACCTTATGCCATGCACATAAGTTAATGAGAAGAGGCCTGGGGAGTTTTGTTCACAACCCAGCATTCTTGTTAACGAGAAGCATTGCAACATTCAAGAGTATGCACTCCTTCTCAAAGATCTTCCATGAAGTTGCTCTCCATGTCATGTCATCAAATGTCGAGGAAAAAGTGGTAGGGAGGCAAATTCAAAATGTCGAGATTGGGAGATTCGCAGTGCGAATGGTCGGGGAGGATTCGTTCTAATCAACGAACACTTCTTGTAATGAGCACATTATGTGCGTAGGTGCACTATGAGTAAAAGTTGAGTTGAATTTGCTGTGAAATCAGAACAGAAGTAAAACGAAGCAGACAACATGCGTACTAGAATAAGATGAAAAGGTCAAAGAGAACTCTGGCAAAGAACTGGCAGGGTTAGCCATAAGTTCAATCAATGACAATTGAGTAGATTTCACAAAATGCGTCAATACCCTGAATTTCTTCATGGCCAGCCGTTACAATGCGCATTTCAATCACAAAATCAATATCTAAGCATAGTGTTGCAAAAGGAGACCGATGCGATATTCATGAAGTGATTTGTAAGGACGACGAAAGCGCGACAATATGACAAATCAAGCAATAACCGTGAAATGAAATAGTGTCAACACTGCGCGGAACAAACTCATTGTCATTTGTAAAGGAATCACTAACAGGCAAAATGTGTATAAATATCGACGAAAGTCGTAGGTATGCCCTTTTCTTGCAAGCACTGTAACATGTGAGTGAAAAACTTCATTCCGATGTAGAATTCCATGAAATTCAACAAGGACAACTGGGTAAACTCTTTCAAACAATAACAAAAAATCAAATACGAAAAACAAATACGATCTAGAGTTCACATGACAGAACAGAAGTAATGCTCTACGAAAACCACGAGGCGAGGCGCTCTAATTTACAAACGCCATCATGCTGCGCATTATAACAACTTTTGATGCAATAACAGCAAACGCAAGAACATTCACATTCAACATTCCAAATCAAGTCTATCCTAAACAATTGGAATAGTTTTAACTTGTCCGACTTGCTGTTTAGCGATCTGAACGAGAAAAATGTAATCTAAGGTAGAAAAAAATGAGAGCTGACCATTCAATATCTCGTCGAATTGTTTCAGCACTACAATAACTTTACCTTTCTATGCTCTTCCGCAAAGGCTTGTTTGTTCCCTTTCTTTTCTTGCCTCCGAAAACGACGAGCTTCTTTGACAGCCTGCTTACGAAGTCGACGTTGCTCGGGCGTTTCTCCTTTGGGTCTGGACGAAATACAATAATCAACCAATATTTTATGCCCCTCAAATTAATCTCCAAAAAAAGCAGAACTGCAGCCATTCTTGTGCTACCCCCCTATTGGATTCCTAACACTAATGAGCATTACCGCATCTCCCAAACTTCAAAATTGAGGACCAAGAAACATAAATTTACCTGTACGTAGAAGCTTCTGTGCAATGGCTCACTGTATCGTCATCATCACTGTGCATCTCTTCATCATCCACTTCCATTTCGTCCTCTTTCTTTGTTTCACGATCCAGCCGTTTGAGAGCGCGTCGAGACAGTTTGCCGCTTTTTGGATCTAGAAATCGCTCAGTAATCGACTTATAGCACATCATGCAGCACAGGGATTGACGGCCTCTCAAATTTTCTATTGTCGAAAGGAAGGTTCATAATGGACCGAATTTCAACGCACTTTGAATGAGCGTTGGACGATTGTAAATATTCGAGAACTGGGTGGCATATGATTCACAATCCCACTTGAGCCGCTTAGATGATGACTCATCTACCTGAAAATTCAAAAAAAAAAATAGAAAAAATCTGGGAGTAATGCGGCTTGCCCTCATATCAGGCTGTTTGGGAAGTTCCCGCCGATTTTGATAGCTCTGTTAAAGGGTTTAGTTCTGAATTAATCTCCAGCAAACTGCTGCAACTTTACATATCATTACAAAAAGCGTTTCACACTCTATCTAACGTTGCTACCATTTTTAAGCGAACCGTATCTGCATAAAACCGTAAAGGGGCCGGTATCGAGTGGGCGTAACTCACACTACTCGCAACTCTAAATACAAGGAGGCTGAAAAATTCGAAGAAGTGCCGTGAAAATTTACATTTTTGAAGACTCGTCCGTTCTCCATCTACCCCTTTTTATTCAAAGCGAACGACCCTTTTTCTGGCTGAGCCGTGCGGTACAATGAAGAAAAGATTAGCAATAGCAGAAAGACCTCCTCTGAAAAGTTCGATCAAGATGAGGGTCAGCAATTTTTCCAAAACATAGAATGGAGAAAGGTAAGGTTACTATGACTGTTACTGTGGTTTGCAGCAGGCGTGGCTGTTCAAGCGCCGTGTGCGCCCAACAGAGGTCATCATATAGGAACCGCCTAACCCCGCGATGTGCCTTGGACAGACACTGCAGCAGCAACCCTGCAAAAGTTGAAGTGGTTGAGCTTCCGAACTGTGTTGCTAAAGCCCTGCTCAGGAGAGCCTATTCCCTTCCACTTTTCTAACCATCTATGTAGCCTTTTGAGGAGAAACGTTTCAAAATCCTACGTGACATTGAAATGACCTTTACCGGGTTTATCGCCTTCAGAACTCCAACTCCTAAGAATTATATCGTATTAACATGAATGTGTTAGAAGAATGTATGAATCAAAATCACTTTGATTTCGATCGAGAACGGTCTGGTTGAATCGAGATGTGCGGACATGGATTTAGAGTCAAAATCGGTGAACCGAACCGCCCAATATTTTCAGCGCTTATTTTGGATTATACACCAGTAAGACGATCTTGACTGGCTTCATGTCAGAAAACGATGTGATCTACAAGCCTTACGAAAATTGCTCCAATATGAGTCTTGCAAGTGCGCATTCACTTGGACGTGTAGGCGTCAGAATGAGTTCAGAAACAAACTCGGCCATCGTGAGCTTTGAGGAAGTTCACGTGTCCTAACTGCGAAAGCACCACGTAATTCGGTGGCCAAAATTATTAGCAAAAAATCAACGAACTGAAGCTATGCCTCGCCTCGAAATCTAGCTGGGATATCTCGAAGGAATAAGGAAGCCTTGAAGCGAGAACGTAGTAAATATACCTCAACACTTTCCATAACTTCGTCATCCTTTAGAACATTTGCTTCGATTAGTCGCAACCGCTGTCTTGTCCATTCTTTTGATGCCTAAAATAAAGCATTCATATCAGGCATTTTGTCACTAGATATTGTCCCTGACGGTGAAGTGAAATCAAAAACAAAGGTACAAGTTCGATATATGACAAGCTTTCTCTAAACACCTACCCCTTATCTATCAAAAAGCTGTTATAATATTACCACCTATGAAGGAGCTAAATCTTGATATCAATCCAAGCCTACTCCGAAGTTCATTAAAGAGTTAACAAATTGCAGGAGCAATACTTACAAATCAACAGCTCCACTCTATCTCAACCCACTTCTTCATCGTCAACGGGTCCAACATGGTTTTCTTTTATCATCCTTTTTACGCGTTCATCAGTTGGTTCAAGTGCACCACCGACAAGATAGTCATCTCCATCTAATTCACCCATTTGGTCATCGTGGTAATCAGCTTCGAGCAACCGATCAAAACGGTCATCAAGTTCTCGTCGAGGTCCATCGCGATGCACCTGAATATAAATAACTTGTGGAAATATAGAATGCCTGTCAAAATTCTTCACCTCATATCTGGATTTTTCTTCTCTTTCTTCTTCGGCATTGTCATAGTTGTGATCTTCATCATAATCAGACTCTTCGTCGTCCTGACAAAGGAATGTTAAGTATACACAGAAACAATTACCAAATCATTGAAATTATAAAAAATTAAAATTCGTGACACACTCCGCACATGCATGGAGCAAGCCATTATGAAAAAAACTGAATGTGTGCAAGAACAAAAACGGAACGGACCCCTTCGTCGCTGTCGAAGTGAACAGCCTGTTGCCTTGGGCGATAAAGAGCCTTATGCTGAGGTTCAACAACTCCTCCAGCAAGCGCTACAAAATCGTCCTCAAGACCACCTTCAATTTCATTTTCGAAATTGCCCTGCAAAAGATATGAATCAACCAAGCAGATATAAACTGAAATAGCGACCATGAGATCCAGCAAATACATGCACTTCAACATAAATGATATGCAATGAATATTTTCCCTACGAATGCTATTATTCATCGTACCAAATAAGTCTCGAGAGAAGTGACTTTAATGGTCGCCATTTCGGATTATGAAGTCTTCATAAAACTAGATACTTGAAAACTCCAAGGCATAGCATTTCATACGCACTGCAACCCTTCCGTTGATCTTTGAAAATTTGGAACGCAGCCCCATCTGTAGTGGTTTTACAATGGTTCACGCCAGTGCGACTATGAATTTCAGTGCATCCGTTTCGCGCGAATCCGCTCCAAACGAAATCCAAAAGTGGCCGCATTATGCTGCAGTACTGCTCACCGGAGCAATAAACTCGCCTACCCCATCTCTTATGTCTTCTACTCATAATTCCAAACAGTGTTATGATTTCTGTTTGCGTCTGCTTTTGAACCTTGGACGTAAATATCATTTTGGCCCTTATTTAAAGCTGTAACAAAGCCTGATAATCCTGTGCTCAGTCACATAGTTATTGAAATCGTCCCTCCGTGACGAATGTAATATTCTCTCCTTCAAGTGTTGAGAAGAAACCTCGAAAAGTTGCCTTGCTGAAAAGACCTCAAAATGTGTTTCTCCAATGATGGAAACAACGTGTGATCATTACAAGTATACCACCGTGACCTTTCCACACTACTGATGGCCTTATCTTCTACCCTAATAAGTTGACCTCCATGCGTTTGCTTAGTTCAAAATAGTTATGCTTCTCCTCTCCAAGCTACGATCGTACAGCTAAACAAGTTCGGATTCTGTACAAAACCACTGCTTAAACGCTCCCATTGAGCAGAGAAATTGTGGAAGCAGAACCTAAAGGATCACAGGATGGAATCTTGGACTACAAAGACTTGCCCAGACAGAAAATGTGACTTTATGACATGTTTTGTGTAAAGGTGGATCGCAAAAAAATGTGGTAAAGTCTGAAACAGCAAATCGTTAAACGAAAGAAGCTAGTAATGAGCCATTCTTCAGAACATCGTTCGCCCAAAATTGGCGCCAGATTTTTACGATGACCGCGAAGAAGAAAAAACTGGATTTAGAAATGCAAAATGGTTCCTCAACAAGTAACATTCGTGGCATCCCGGAGAGTGGCAGCGCTTTTTACTCCAATAGGAACTCCTTCTGTATGGAGTCCTTTTCAGAAGTTAGAATGGCTGTGTTCGGCCAGTGTCAGACTTTGCGAATCCAGCGATTCGCTAGCGAATGGAGCTGAGCACCAGCGGATCGAACGATGTACGAGTAACTCAACACTTTTTGAAGGCGGCAGGACCTTCTCGTTTGCAGGTTGACTCTCGCCACTTTACCGAGCTCTCATACCCTCTCACTCTCTCATGCCCCGGGAAAGAGGCGAGAGCCACGCTCAAAGGAAGTTTTGTCACTTTCAAGCAGTAGTGTTAGTTGCTGGCTACAACGTTGCGAGGCCGCTAGGCAACAGTTCGATTTGCTATATCACGCGATTCGCTAGCGAATGGTGGTTTCACTAGTCGTGGACATATGGTTCGTCTGCGGAAGCTCATGTAAGTAAGCGAGAATCGCCGGGGGCGAGAATGGGAAAGCATGCAGATGCTCCAAACATGCTGCGTCTCTGTAAAATACATCTTCAAACCCTAGACCAGTTGCCCTTTAGCGGAATTCAGCACAATTCTTAGATCGAAAGCCATACAGCTGTAATGCAGAGCCTTATCACTCGTTTCACCACGGGATTCAGAGCTAGCCATAATCAGTTCCAACCAGAAGCCACTGAATTACTCCATACTGCCCAGAGAAAAAAGTCGGTTCTAAACAACTCCACTCAGGCAAAGTCGAAAAGAATCGGATGGTATGAAATTCCTCCGAGTGTCTTGACGCCACGGTTAACGACTCCTCACGCCTTAAGGGTGTACCTTGGTACACCTTTAAGGCGTGAGGAGTACCTGGTGTGTAACTTTGAGAAAGACATATTGGAGAAAAACCTTCTAGTTCGCTGCACCAGGAAGAGAAGAGGAACAACGAAATAAAAAATGAAATACTCGCAATAAGGCATCAAAAATATGGAAACGAAGTCCTTCGCAAATGGGGCGCGAATGGGAAAATATTCAAAGGTAGCAGTCTGAAAAAGATTCCGAGGTTTGCCCAACAAGAGTGAATCCCTGGGTTTACTTATCACATGTAGTTGCAAAGAAATGATTAGAGTGTATTGCGAAAGAGTGAATACTGCAATAAATATATAGGCGGACTGGAAGAGCGCGTACCTCCAGTGCTTTTTCTAATTCCTCATCAAAAACGTCATCATCATCGTTTTTCAACGTGGCAGTCGTTTCACCGAACAAAGCTGACGGCATCGGTAATGGCATTCGCAGGGGCACGCACGATAAATCTTTCTTCTTGTTCAGCGGCTTCTTGTAATGTTTGCAACGTTCCCGTCTGAAAGCAGAAACTTCCAGGAAATTCTATGGGGAAATGTGATGTATAGCTACTTACTTCTCGTATGTCCCTAAGGTGTTGCATGTAGTCATAGTCATCGTCATAATAGATTCCGTACTTGTGCCGCTCCTCCAACTCCTCCTCAGTAAGAACAACTCTAAAAACAAGAGTTACTTCGAAAAAAGACGATTAGAGAAGGAAGTGCCACAGTGGAACTCTACCGTTTGTCTTCGACAGGAGCACTTTCTGCAACGGACTTTGGAACAAGTCGGTAGTGGATGGCATTCTTCTTATCCAAAAACGCCTTCTTTTTGCCCTTAATTGGTTTAAGCTATTTATAAGTTTTGAAGCGGCACTCTGCCTTCTAGAAAAACGCTAAAAAGAAAGACTTCTTAAGGCAGAAAAGAATTATTGTACCTAAGCCTGAAGTACTTATGTAGAAGTCACTACTTATGGGCTGTCCCATAAGTAGTGACGCTTTTTTCAAAGCGAAATGCTCTGCTAAAATCACATGTTTTTACATCAATTCATATATTGTTGCAAAAAGGATTATTCAGCTTTATAGAAATTATGTCTTACTACCACATTCTCTAGAAACACGTTGAATTTTAGGCCTGCAAAATTCGAGACTCAGTCGGCGAAGGTTAGCCTAACCGAGCTGGTTATGACAGTGTCCCCTGGGAGAAATATGTCAACGATGTACCGCTCTTCCCCTTCGCCATCGCACGACCGATACAACCTAATTCACTCCCGAATCACAAGAGAGCTGAAAGGGAGTCGCCGAATATGACGGCGGCCTTGCGCTACAATGGATCTACAAAAACATAAGTAACTTCTCATGACGCAGTTGGTACAACAATGCGACAAGCGAGAGCTTCGACTTAAAAGGTGCGGCCATACTTCGTGGCTGTCTTGTACTCCACATTGCAACTACAACGGTGGCAAAGTATGAATGCACTTTAATGACAAACGACACTGGGTGTGGTTCACTAGGACAGAAAGCGACTTTTCGCGTTTCGCAGCGCGAAACATTTTCGCTGCGGGAACCTCAGGTCCACCGCTGATCATCAGTGGACCCGAGGTTCCCGCAGCGAAAAATGTTTCGCGCTGCGAAACGCGAAAAATTCGCTTTCTGTTCTAATGAACCACACCAGCGACACTCGCAACTCGTTGATCGGGTGGGGATAATTATGACACGAACATATACAGCCAACATTCCTCACCCCCCCCCCTCCCCTCTCCATTAGCTACCTAAACATAAGCTTGTGAGGGGAGGGACAGGAGAGGGGTGAGTGAGGACGCTTTCGTATCGGTAGTCCGACGTGACGGACGAACGGAATATCGACACCTACCTAATGCTGCGCGATCGTTACGATCGGAGTACCGAATATGCATGTGCCCTCTAATCTGATTCGAGATATAGAGTACAATTGTGCTAATTTTTACGAGGTTTGTCTAATTTTAAAGAAAAGGAAGTTAAGGAGCGAACCATGTTACTACGGAGTCCTTCAAGATGGTTGATGAGAGCGAATGGCAAGACTCCTGCAAACACTACAGATTAATGACATCCAACAGAACCTGAGCAGCAGTGCACAAGCGACATCCTGGGAACAAAATTTAGGCCACGCTTTCCTCAGTTGAGAGCGAGAAAGGCAGTTGCATTTCACATTCCTTATTAACCATAATTCACATGCGGAATTTCTTTCTCTTTGGATGAAACAACTAAATCAAAACAAAGTACTAATACATGAGACAAAATTTCTCCACGAAAAATCACTACCGTACTGAAATGGCGGTGGGGCGCTGGAGCATAATGGAGCGCGTTAGTTTGTTTGTGATTCGTATTTCCGGCCCACTGACATAATACATTCAAATTACAGGATAACATCCATAAAAGCAATTTCATGTAAGTATTCATTTATTCGAATGTTGTTTTACTTGCTTTTCTTCTTCTATTTATTTGGTTCTCATTTTCGTTAAATTTTAGATGGAATTAGTTGACAATGATTAATCTCAGTGCGTTTGAGATGTAAATCCAAAGGTTCATCGAGTAGTAGTATCTCTTTTTTCGATTTTTGAAGAATTTATGTCTTATTGAAGAAGTCAGGAAAAATTGCCTCAAAGTATCTTTCTTCCAGCGCAACTAATCTACCCATTCTGAATCACCTTTCTGGCATGGTTCAAACAACTCTTCGCGTTTGAATATGAAGTGGTGCTGTTTTCTGTTTTGGTTCGTATACCGAGTTATACTCGCTTGTCTGGCTCACTTCAATTGGTGAGTTACTTCAGTTAGGTTTTCCTGCTGTTTACAGCATCAACTAGTGTCATGAGTCAAAGCTTGGTAGGGGTGGAGTTCATATGGGGCAATACTCCCAAAAGACAGCGTTCATAGAATATCTTCCTCATCCCTCTTCAGAATACGAATTCTCGCCGAACACATGCTTTCCTTTTTTGTTGTCACTGCGTTGTTAATCTCAGAGTTAACGATAGCAAGGCATTTTCATTGACTTCCGCAGCTTAGTCAGCTTTAAACTTGTTCCTAGGAAAGGAAGGACATAGGAGCACTTTAGAGTAACTCGGATACTGCTCATGGTTATAGTATAGCAATTGACGCCGAGAAAAAGATCATTGGACGAATGGCTTGTAGTATTCTAGCATGTAAATGTAGACATGTACATGTTAGAAGAGCGCAAGCCATTCCTCTATTCAACACATTAGTAGATATGTAGACGTCAACTAATCATTCAAATACATTGAAATATGGGTGTCCGTTCGGGATCCACATAGAATTCGTCGAAGCAGCAATAATCCAACAGCTCAGTTTATGTGACACCTCGTTGTTTTTATGCAAATGATGAGTACCTTTTTGAGGAATTTGCGTAGTTGTGCATCTGACAGTTGCATCAAATCTCCAAGGGCTCATTTACGCCCATGTGGCGGAATGATCAATTGATCTAGTCTAGGTTCAATACGAAATCAAACAAAGCTTATACTTCAGGTTTGTCGCAGTTTACACGAATTGCATCTACTTCACGCTGTGGAAAAGTTATGATCTGCTGTGGTTCTGGATGCATCTTACTTTGTGTTCCTGTTTCCAATCATTACGCCGAGAGAACTACATGGTGGTGTGGAGCAATTTGATTTGGAAGCGCTATACGAAATATCCGGACTACACTTACAAGGTGATTCCACCTTTTTAGCTCTTGATCTAGAAAAGGAAAAGGAATGGCATGTCCATAGCGAGGGTAGGCTCGAATCCATTTCCTCGTTTCTATTATACTTTACATAATAGAATGTACGCGTCGCTCACGAGGCTCGATGCAGCAAAACAAAAGGAATGTGTTGCTTCATTGCTACAGAGTGAATCCGCATTTCTCTACCCTAATCATCAAGGTCATATCCGCCGAACCTTTTTTTTAACAATAATTTCTGGCCTGACCTAATACACCGTGCATTGGGCGGATGGGCTTTAGGACTCTCTCGAATTGTTGGTACACTGGGGTTTCTTTAGCGCACCGGATGGGCTCCAGGACTCTCAGATTGTTTGTGTGATAAAAATTCTAAGCGCTCAATCACTGGGTAACCTGAGGTAAAGAGTGAAGGTGAGTGGAGACGGTGATCAATCAGTTAGAGAATGACTAATTCACTTTTTTCAAGTTCAGTGCAATTTCCGCCATCATCGACCACTCCTTCGATGTTCTGCCATTCCCAAATTAAAAGCCACAAAAACTGAAAATTATCTGGAAAAGTGGATTGGTTTTTTTAGCCGTTCACCGTCTATCTTTCTCTAATCTCCCGGGTTGCCATCTATCATATGCTCAGAATTGTTTCACATAATCAATCGGATCCGCCTTTAGCATTTCCATTACTCCTTCTCGATGATGTATGGTCTCTCCAGCATCTCTTTGTCTAATCTCTGGGGCACTGAGCCAAGCACATTTGGGATTGCTAAGTGCCCAAGGTGAATAGCAGGCGGGATCTGCTAGGTGTTCGCACATCACTCCCTCTTCTCGAAATTTTTATCCAGCTGTGTTTTTCTGTTTTGAATAGATGTGGTGATTAACAACTAATGAGTTTGAAGTCTGACCTCTGCTTCGGTAAACGGATGATAATTCTCAAGGTGAAAAAACTGGACTCAAGATTTATCTAATTCAAAGTAAAGCAAATCTTTAAATGTACGATGTATTGTATGGAGAATAGTTAGACTGAGGCTGTACTTTTAGCAACTCTACTTTGCGCTATATGGCGGTAAAGCAACAAAAGCAGAGCGTGCTTTGGAGCGCTTGGACACTGTCGAAAATAAGGAAAGAGAGCAAAGTAGGCTCAGGCCAGGTAGGTAGTCATTTTGTACAACCTTGACTTCTGTAGATCGCTGGTTTCAGAAATGGATTCCTCTTCATCGGAAGACGGAGGTAACGACATAGACGAAAGCGACGGACATGGCGTCAAGACGTGGTGAGCTGTAGTTTTTTTTATTACTTTTGTGCGACTATTTTTTTGTTTTGTTCAGTGGGCCTCGCACTGCTATTTCCGACGTGATTGCCGAGGAAGAGGCTGAGTGCAGGAAGTATGTTTATATTGGGCAAGCAGTTGATTCGCAAGCAGACCTTAAATCGAGTATGTCTTACAACTAATCGAGGCTCATGAAAATAGAGCTATTGCTTCAATTTTTTTCAGTGAGGTCGGAGCAGCGTCAAACAGACCCGATAGAAAATAATCGTATAGCGCCGGTGCGACCACCACGACCTTTAAAGGGATCTTCTGCAAATGATTTAGGTTGGTTTTATAGGAACAAATTGTTTTATAGGATCTGTATGGAATGCAGATTAGGTCAATCTTTGGTGATACCCTCATCAAAACACGAGCAGGTGGCTCTCAATCATGAACTAGGAATTGCGTGCAGCTCACAGATTTAGCAAGAGAGATTCCATTAATCTTTGCAATTGTGAACCAAAGATATCTTTCAGGGGAACGCTTTTTAGAGTGCTTATGCTTTACGGTTTTGTGCTCACCATCAGCTCCTCAGCTAGACGCCGCATCGTCTATCCTTAATCGCCAAGCATCGACCTGAGCTCCACCAATAGCAGTACCTTAAAGTAACAACCCCATATGGATTCATACTTTTGCTAGTGGTGGAGTGAAAAGATGCGTGAGCTGTCGAGAACTGTGAAATGTCGTGAAAGCAAAAACTCGCCCTGGAAACCGCTGTAAGGGAGTTGAATAGATGCCAGCTTCATGCACTCCGCTACTTTGTGTTGTCCACCCATTTGCTAGCCGTGGAGATCGCGTGATTAGCTGCGTGGTCGCGCGATCGCGCGTAAACTGTGGTCGAATGCTGCCTGTTTTTTGATTGGTTTTAATTGCTTACATTGTTTAATTATCATGTTTCTTTGTTTGTATTGGTGCGCATTATTTTTTGCGTTGGTGCATATGCGATTGCAGCCGCACTGCCTGCTGGCACGTAGCTAACAATAAATGCCGCAAGCTAGTTCTGACAACTCGTCCGTCCGCACCCCTTCTTTTTTTAGGGGGAGAAGTGGGTCCTTCTTTGAGGGCATCCGGCGGTTTTCTTTGTTTCTTTTTTTTATCTCAGTCAACAAGCCTCCACAATTTCAAGACTGATCGCTTCTTCCCCACCAATGCGTTCTGACCTGTTGCTTTGAAGTTGGCAAAAAAGTGGATATATGCTGGCGAGGCAGAGGGTTCGGATGCCCACTGTGTGTAGGGCGAGCACAGATATTGCTGAAGCTAACACTGAAAATCACCACCGTGTCGCTAAAGTACCATTGGGAACACGCAGAGCTAGTTCCGAGAAATACACGTGATCGGTTCTCGTAAATTACAATTATTTCAATTTTTGAATTGGAGTGTTTTTGGAATACCATAACTCAGCAAATTCCTTAGTTATTCAACTTAAAGCAGTCCAATTTAGCAGCAGCAGCAGCCAGTGACGCTGGAAGTTCACATATGGTGAATTCTGTTAGCAATGGCCCGAGTGCTCTGCAGAACAGGTTTCTCTTTGTTTACGAGTTTGACTTATAAATATATTTACTACTCAGTAATCTTGCCACACGGCAATTTTGTTTTATTTGGTGATTAAGTTGCCAATATTTTGGTTGTTCTTAATTTCAGTGTTGCTTTCAAGGACACCGTACCTGTTAGGCCACCTCCTATTCGGAGTGATAGCGAAGAATCGAAGGTTCTGCAGCTAGTTTCAAGCTCATATCTTTTGTACAATATTTCCTTTCTCATTATAGACAAGCGTGTGGGGACGAATAGTTGAGAAGATTCCAAATCCTCTCAGAGTCAAGAACAAAGCTAAGGGTGTGCCTAATGGAAATGGTGCGTGTTCAACCCGTACCCTGTAAGCCTATAAGCTCAATATCCTACCTTTTTAAGTGCTGGATATTTTGGCACCTAATTACACGAACACCTATGATGTGTATGATGAGAAGAAGTTGGCAAAACGAGCGAGGCGGGATCGAAAGGCGTTGACTCAGCGAGTGCGACGTCGTATCCGAGAAGAATTGAGAGAAGCAGCTCGCCTAGAACGGAGGTAAGATTGATTCATTCTGATCTACTGAAGAAGTCTTATAAGCTAGAGCAAGTGATGTATACAATTTTTGCTTTATTACAGACGAAAGAGAATCGCCGATGCTATTGAGCTGCTGCTTCAGCTTTTGAGAATGATGACATCCTTCGCTGTCTTGGTGGGAAACATACGGAAAACATTCATTCCGGCTCAGTTCAAGTACCTTAGACCAGGACAGCAAGCATACGATCATTATGAACTCCTTTTACTATTCAGGCAAGCTTTGTGGAGTATTTTGACGTGGATGCTGGTGACATGGGGAGAACACCTTGTCCCTGTTAATAGAACAAGTCAGACTGTAATTCTTTGCTGTTGTGTTTGACTACCGTAATTTTTCTCGTGGGAGAGAGAATGACTGACTTAAATTCCTGAAGATAGCGCTCCACTGTATTGGATTTTGCATTCGACAAGTTCAGAATATTACAGAAAACCAAAGCCGTTAGGGAACAATCAGCAAACCATTCTTTTTCCTAATTTATGCTAACGGTGGTTTTCAGCAGCCCTGAGCACTGATCGCTGCGCGCGTCACGACAAAGACGTCGGGTGAGGCTCGAAGGTATAGTGATGGGTCAGCATGGCCCTGAAGATATAGAAATGTCGCCACTGTGCGTTATAATGCAGCATAGCTAACCCATCTTCCAAAATAGACACCCTTTGATGCAGCACAGATCTTGTTACTCAGGCCGATGATGAATAGCCACATATTGCGTGCAAGTTAGGGGGCGAGAGTTGAATCCCATAAATGCCGTTTAGCAACAACCAGGCCGTTGATTCACAGCACGTGGTGGGAAGTTAGCTGGAGTTAAAAGTAGCCCAGATCTTGTTTATTTATAAATTCTTGTTTAGTAGTAAGTTATATTACCTGTTTTTCACACCTGTATTACTACACTTCACTATTGAACTTCCTTTGTACAGAGTGACGACATTCCTCGATGTCAGCATGTTCTGGGCTAATGTCATGTGGGTGTACTGCCTCCAGTGGCACTTATGTTGTCGTCTTGGATTCGTAAGGTTTTGGGTGTGGTTAGCGATATTGTCGACGGTGTGTTTGTTTGCAATTTTTGTACTTTGATTCACGCTTGAGTAGATTCTGCATATACATTTTCTTGTGTTCAGATCGCGATTGTTGTTATGATAGCTCCTATGAGTTACGCCATGAATAATATGGATTTAAGCTGGTGCCGCTTTCGACCTAACTCAACGTTAGAAAAGTATCAGCCCAAATGGTAGACGTGACGTTGCCTTTCTTGCAAAGGTATAGTATTTTCTTCGAATGCTTGTGGTGAAATGACTTACACGATTCTTTCCTTTTGTGTAGAGAACTGTCAGAGGCGACAGTGCACTCCGAATGCTTACTTCTACTGTTCCTGTGCGCAGTTAGACAACAACCATCACTCCGGTTTTATTTTCTCCTCATGTCTTCTCATCAACTCTGAAAATGTTAAAATCTCCTGGTGTCTTTTTAGGACACTCCATAAAACTTGTGATATCGGTCATGTAATGGCCATATGTCATAATACTTAATGGAACACAAAGTGTTCTAATAACCAGTTAATCAGCACTAATTTTCTCTGTTAGGAATGGAGTGTTCATGACTTTATACGGATAGTGCTCCTCTATAATACTATGTATGCTTCATGTGCAAGCAGTGCTTCAGGTCCAAATCTGTACCTTGCCTCCTGTGAATTTTGCGATCGATCTTACCTAGATCTATTGAATGAGATTTGTGATTCGACCATAAGAGTTTGTACTAATTCTTTGCACCATGTTGTCATTTACCTCTGATAAATTCCTTTCAAATTGCTAGATCTTTGCAGAGATGCCGGGCGGGGGAAGGACTTGGAATTAAACAGAGGGCCGTATTGTACTATTCATTACCAATGTATAATACTTAT
>MU869561.1:10905-23308 GCA_036418205.1 Ostertagia ostertagi | reverse complement strand
TTGCCTTTAATTATTTCAACTTCATATCGTTCTTCGGTATCGCAAAGCACTGATCAATATTAGCACGAATCCCCTTATAGTCGAGAATTCTCAATGCCGCTGACTCTGTTTTAGGCCGCTATGGTCTTAATAGGAGTAGGAGCACAAAGACTACCGTACAAGTTGCAAAATGAACATGGTCCCGTTCAGGGGATCTACGATCCAGAATGAATGTGCGAGTTCATGGCGCACCACTGCGCGAGACCGATCAACGTTCAGTGCTTCTACTTGTGTTCAGTGCAACGAAACTGAAAGTTGTAGAGGTATCTCGTACGGTTTCGATCGTTTCCTTTTGAAAAATAATACAGTGCGTAGCAGTAATTACGCCCTCGCGTTATTCTTTCAATGAGTGCGTTATTGGGAATGTAAACCTTTCAAAAAAAGTGCAGTTCTTGAAAATAGAACTTTCCGGGAGTTCCAACTCCGTTTTCAGTTTTACACATCACTACATTCGGATAAAGTCACGATCGTACAAAGTTTTGCACCTAGCGAACCCTGCTCGGTGGTACTCGGACAAAGATCCGCGAGAGGGCCATTTCTCTTGAATATTCCCAGAACTTTCAGGAGAGAGTTAAAGAAACGCTACTAGTTTTTTACTAGATTCGCTAACCATTACTAACTGGAGCGGCATTGTTCCGCTCTTGCGGTGGCAGACTGGCCTTTGAGGAAGACGATCGGGTCGAAACGTCAGGCCGCTAATAAATTTGTCACCTAAAAACCTCGTTGGCAGAAGAAAACCACAGAATTCAACAACGATGCCGAGGTTCTGCGAAGAGAGAACTTGGAGACTACTAGTTTTTGCAACCACTTGTTGCGAGGAAATGAAACTACAGGTCCTGAAAGTGGAAAAGCTCGCTTGGCCAGAAAATAGCCTTTCTGTGGTAATTTTAGGGAAGACGTCTCTACTCACCATCACTTCATTATATAAACCAGAACTTTGGTGTGTCGGTGTGTCGGTGTGTCGGTGTGTGTGTGTGTCGTTCTGTCCGTCCGGACCAACCGCTCACAAAACCAGGGAGTACGAAGGGCAACACTTCGAGATGTTGATGTCATGATCATGATAACACCACAGCGGCTATATAAACACCGATCGAGCACACTCAGTCTCATTCTACATGGTGCTGCCGTGGCAGCCGGAGCGGGGGGGGGAGGGAGGGGTTGGAGGGGGAAGAGGGCAAGAAAGGGGAGGCTGGAAGGGAGGGGGAAAGAGAGAGAGAATGAGGGAGGGAAGGGAGAGGAGAAAGGGAGGGAGAACATGGCGCTGTCATGCGCCGGAGAGGAGGGTATAAGGAGGGGGGAGGTGGGGGAGAGAGACTGAGAGAGAACGACCGTTTTCAAGAGTAAGGTCTATATCATGTTGACGTATTATTCTAATCTGATGTGGTGATTGTGATAACACCCACATTGGAAGAGCCACTAGACTCATTCTACATGGTGTTGCTAGGCAGCCGGAGTCGGGAGCGGTAGGGGAGGGGGAAAGAGGAGAAAGGGAGGGAGAACATGGCTGCTGCCATGCGCCGGAGAGAAGGGGTATAAGGAGGTATAACACATTCAATAGTGAGGTGGTTAATGGAGTACGTCATGCTGCTATTCCGTGGATTCCACTCGCAGATGGATGCAAACCAAACCTGGAGCACTCTGGTACAGGATGATTTAGCATTTGTAACCCAGCGTTATCAGAGATTTTCAGATGCCTTCAAAGCTTATAATTCAAAAGGTTTGGGTGAATGCTAGCGTGTGAGAGGAAAGAAGCGGAGACAAGGGGGAGTAAAATGGGGCTGAATAAGCAAGGTCTAAGGCTAGCATGATGCGGGTGAAGTGGTGAGGGATTTGGCATACATGGCATTGCACGTGGAAATTTCTGAGAACATCTGTGCACTCGTGTTTTTTATTCACAGGTTTGCATTAAAAAGCTGTTTATCGATTACAATGAGGAAATTGTCTTATTTGCATATGTTGTATTTATAGCACAAGTCGTAATAATACGCTGATGCCGTTGCTACCAAGGCGAGAGCCTGAAAAATTTAGTAAAGATTGGTCAAGATCGAACAAGGTCTTGTCCGATTGAGAATTTTATTTACAAAAACGCACCAGAAGGCCAGCAAACAGAGCTGAGTTCATGGTTTTTTCTCGTTTCTGAAAATTGAACTTCATATTTTTTCGGGAAGGAGAGCGTGCACGAGAATTACGAAGACAAAGAAGGCAATTTTTGGAAGAACGTTATCTTTACTGGCGTGTTTCTATGCAAAAATGTCGGGGTTTACTTTAGGAATGAAGCAACTAATGGAACTCCTCCACTCCAATCGCTTTTAAATGCTTCAGTTTAATTCATGCGGTACTTTGCTATGCACCACAGTAGAAGAAGAATGCAAATGTTGCGACTCGGAATGACTAACGCGACGCCATTGAAGGATGACAAATGAGATTCTCTCATTCACGGGGTTCCAGGATTGCGTGAAGAACTGCGGAGAATTGTGGAAAGCATTCGATTTTGCCCAGTGACTCCGGCCGTTTTCGGCGTGTGATAAACGACTGTAAACGTTTTTACGGATTTTTTCGTTTTTTTTTTCATTATCATGAACGTACTCAGGTAGGTTCTCTGAATTTTTGAGATCCAGGCGCCAGAAATCGGGAAAATCAAAGCAATCGATACATTCCATAAAGAAAAGAGCTGCTTCAGTGGGAGTTCTTCTGATTTTCTCGCCCTCACCACATCTTTCTCCAACCGAAGTTACCAATTCTCCGTTGATCAGTCCCATTGGGATGCGGCACGCATTCTACTTCCATTTGTACATTCGTAGTGGCGTTTGAATGATGTGGCCTATATACAATGACTTGCGGGGGCCAGCCGATGTACAAGTCATCCTCCCAGACAAGTCTGGTACCAATTAACCGACCCCGGAGGGATGGAAGGCTTGGTTGGCCCGGACGACCCAGGATTTGATCCCCGGACCGCTCGCGTGGTAAGCGTGCCACTTGCCACTACACCACTGCCGCCCTAATCCAAATTTATGTCGTATAAATTCTGAACAATGAAGACGGGTTCTTTCATTTTCTAATTCCAAATTTGGTGGGTTCTTGCGAAATGAATTCATATTCGTTAGGAATGACTAAGGGGACTTCACTGATTAGTTTTATGTTTTTATGTGTCATTCTAAGGCCGATGTCATAGTCTGCGAATTGAGCGATTCGCTAGCGAATCGCTGGATCCGAGCGTTGCGCCTGAACGAATCGACCGATGCACCAGAGTCGAACGATGTACCAGCGACTCGACACTGTTTGAAAGTGGCGGAACCCAGCGTTTAAAGGAAGTTCACTTCAAAGGGCCACACCGTTTGAAAGTGTCCACGGTGTGGCCCTTTGAAAGTGGCGGAACTTCCTTTGAACGTTGGGTCCCGCCACTTCAAACAGTGCTGAGTCGCTGGTGCATCGTTCGATTCGCTGGCGCGTTCGATTCGCTGGCGCAACGCTCGGATCCAGCGATTCGCTAGCGAATCGCTCGATTCGCAAACTATGACATCAGCCTAACGTTTGTGCTGATAGCAATCGCTACGATATTGCGTTCTAACCCGGTATATGTGACATTAGCTCAGCGCGCGTGTGTACAAGGGCCACAAAGTTGGCAAGAGGTTTTCGCGAATATCGTCTTGCACTGAGTCCTGCAGCAATGTTCAATGTTGTTGAAGCTTTTTTAATAGGTCATTTGAGCTTGAAAATAATCGAGGCACTTTTTGCTGTTCTATCTCATCCTTGTGGAATAGATGTCAATGGTGCCCTTATTTTTGGTGAGATGGCAAAGAAACCTTTATTTAGCCCGGATTCTATGGTGTTGACATAATGAAGTTTAGCATGTTAGAAATGTAGTTTTTGTCGTGCTACACTTTCAAGCGACTCTTTATGAATACCCCTTCGTCACAAGAAAATCGACAAATCAAAACTGTGACAACAACCCTGTTCAGCGTTGCTTTTTTCGCCGCAACACTTGAGATAAGAGAAGTTCACGTCGAGAAAGCATAGCAAGGGAGGCTCATACCATAGCGCGGTCACATACTATCGGAAGCATGACTATACATTGCGACGTAAGCAAACCAGCCCTTTTGGCACATCGGCTGGGACCGTATGCTGAATGTTGGGGAGGGGATGGTGTCCCCGACGGTGGACGGACAACTTCAACGCGGTCCTTAGAACCGCCACAATTTGGCGCTTACCTTAGAACTAAGCCTTAAAGAGAGGACGGGTCCGTCCCCTCTCCTAGGCTTAGTCCAAGGGTGAGCAGACCGGTCCTTCTGGCGAAGCTTACTGACCAGCCCAGCTGCAACATTGAGTCTATTACTCTTCTAATACGGCCCAATCCGAGAGTGAGATTTAAAAGAACACGTAAGACAGCTGTGAGACCTCTCATCCCGGTCCCTCCACTACATCTCATCATACGTTCCAGCCGATGTTCCAAAAGGCTGGTTTGCTTACGTACTACAATTTGCAGGCCCGGCGCTCCACCGTACGCAGCTGACCGCCTACATGTCTAACGCACAGGAGCAGATTTTTCGGATTATCGAACTGTTTGGCGTGATCTACCGGTCTACAAGGGAGCACGCCAGTATACTTGCTGAAGTGCATATGCCTGCCGAGATCCGGCATTCTCGACGCTTCTATGGGCTTCTTTTCGCTCTGATTTCGCTCTGTAACACTTCAACTATTGGAAACCGAGATAAACTGGATAGCGGTTAACGAAGGAGTCAGTGGCGCTAAGATTGAATGCTGATAGTGGGCGTGACCTGATCCATAATGTGAAAGGGCACTTGCCACGAAACATATAGTTACTTCTCACAGAGGTCCATAACGACCGGGGAAAAAGTTGGGTAAGGGGCGAAGTGATAAGGCGGCTCAATTAATAGCGTGCACCGAGGTGTGGAGAGTTCGCGCAGGAAGTACCATAGAAATATCGATGGCTCTGCTCTACACCACTGCAGTCCCATGTGATGCACACGAATGCGGCCCAGCCAAACTGGTGAAAATAAAGCAGCAGCGCAAAACGTCTAAGTTAGCTGATGAGCCCCAATACTATTCAGATTCAGATGATCGTATAACTTCGTATAATGTTGAGGCCATTGTGCTGCTTTCCGAAACATGTTTCCCACATCACGACAGTGTACTCTGACAGACAATGGATTTTGCAAAATTACACTATCCATTCAACGAAAATACGCTAACAATACTCATACTCGTTATAGGAAGGTATCATGCACTGCACGTTGCTGTGAAGTACAATACCACAACTCTAGATCGATCGTGGGACGATCAAAGTCAAAGTCGAAGTCACTTTATTGTTATTCCAATAGTTGGAGTGTGCAGCAGAGAGCATGAAGGAAGTGATCCGTTGTGCGGGATGGACTAAATAATGTGTAACAAAATGCTTCCATGCCCCAATTCCGAAACAAAAAGGTAGTACAAGTCACCAACTACATACAACCACTAAAGTGCACACCATATCTCTCTCACCCAGAAACTATAGCCATATTCTAATTACCGACAAACGCATCGATGACAACTTGGCAGTTTCGCTTCAAGCGATCCTTTCGTAAATTGCCCTCGTCGCATTCTTCTAATAACTTCATTATCATACATCTTTGATGAACAGCTGCAAGCAGAGTCAACCCTGCGTTGCGCAGTTCGCAACGGCACGTCGAGAGATCCTCAACGCACGCTGTATGGGCGGAGACACAGACGGCTCGAGCATGCGAGTGTGAATGTTCGCGCGAGAGAACGTGTCTAATCGGGCGAAACTGCGCAACGTGGCCGTTGAGAACTGCGCAACGCAGGGTTGACTCTGCTTCAGACAACTCATCCAAACAATGTTGTTTCGTGCACTTCTTCAGTTTCAATATGGGCCACATTCAATAATTCCGTTACATTCTGATCGGAAGTTTCAGCTGGGCAATTTTTGTACGGCCAAAAGTCGACAAGTGATCTCTGCTGCAGATTTTCACAAAAATCCAATCCCGCACAGCCTCGATTGACAAGTTAAATACAATCGTTATGAGTAGTAAAAATTTTTGAAGCTTTTGAAGCTTTTCCAAATTTATCTTTGGTAGAGTTTGGCTTACTTATTCTTCCAAGCGCAATCATGAACAGCAACTGAAGGAGTAGCAGTCACTCAGCTTCAGGTCATCAATGATGATATACCTATCTAAAAGCTTGAAAAATTCACTGAGTATTGTGATTGAAAGACTCAGTACTGTTTTGTCTGCCTTCTTCACCTTGTCACCTGCACTCTTTTTATCTGCGTCAATCTCGTCCTAGAATTCCAGCCAAGTCACAAACCTTCGAAGTATTTTCAAGGCGCTCACAGGACATATTGTTCGCATCTCCGCGCCATCTGCGTGGTTTTCAATTCCGCCCCATACTGCTAATGCCTAACATGCCGCCGCTTGAAGGCAACTGTGAACCTTCTAGCAGCTCGCCCGTCAATTCCACGTTAGACATTGGGGTACACCCCACCGAGGCCGTCGCGCGGCAAGAAGGCAAAGTCAGCGGACGAGTCGCGCGCGTACTATGGGATTTCGCGTCAAGCTAAATAGAGTGTCCCACTGCACGTCCCACATCGCACACCACGCGCTGCAACTCGTCCGCCGACTCTGCCTTCTTGCTGCGCGACGGGCCTTCCTGGGGGTACCCCTGACTATGATCAAGTATGTAGCCGACGACCTTGTTTTTTCGTCTGTCTTTGTCATTCCCTATTTTCCATTCTCCTGTTTCGGGCCTAACTTTCGCCCCAGCTGCTTCAAATTTCGTATACTCTGTATTCTGTTAGGAAGGCAGTGCAAGCAAGGTAGCATGCTATTAGTGTGGGGGGTCTCTTTTGATTTCATTGTAAATTCCTTAGAATATTTTATCGTTGGAGGGTGTTTTTACCAAGATCACTGCGACGATATTAATTGGAAATTTGAGGATGTTCTGAGTTGTTTTCAATTCTTTTGAATAAAATTCATCGAACTTAGCTCAGTACTTTATTGTATTGTGAAGCTACTGTACATTCATTTGGTTTCGCTAATAAACCTTCGGGAAAACCTGGAAGTGAACATTATAGGGGAATTCTTGGGGTGAAATCTTTGAGGAAGTTTTCGGGGCAGTGTCAGCCCTTGCCATCACTGTCGTCCTTGTGCAAGACGCCATTCAAACCGCCACCATCCCCGAACACTACTTACCATCGAGTTAAGGTAATATGATATCTCAAAAATATGGCAAAATCCATCTTTTCTTCCATTTTAATGTTTCTTTCCCATGAAATATTTCCAAACATTTGTCAGAAGAAACCCATCTTACGCAAAACACGCCCCCCATTTTACATTTGACCTCTCCCGTAAGCTCAAATATGCACCTCCATATGTACTTGTAGCACAGAGGTGGTTGACCTTGCAAGGTAGGAGGTCGCGCTGATTCCAAAACATCTGCAACGCATGATCCTGCAGGTCACGCGTACTGCGCCGAAGGCTCGCTCCACGCAAGAGAAAGCATAAATGGAGTCTCACAGAACATTTGGGGGAGGAGAGGAGAAAACTGGGTGAAATGCGACTACGAACGAGAAGCCCGATATGGGACAGACAAGGCTTACATGAGTGGCACAGTTGACAGAGATGAAAGTGCCGCCAAAGATGAAATGACACTTCAAATCTGTAAACCCTTCAGAAGACTGTTACGCATCACATATTAGGTGTTCACAGGCTTGCGATAAAAAGCTGTTTATCGATTTCAATGTCTGGAAATGTTCTTTATTTGCATATTTTGTATGAAGTTCTGAAAGTCAGTCAAAACAAGTCTTCTCGATTCTGAGAACTTTTTTTTCATAAACAACGCAACTACAAGTCCGGCATTAACAGAGTTCAATTCCATACTTCCGTTTCTCCTGAAAAAAAAACTCAGAGGAATATGTGAGAGTTGTGCGTGTTCGTCAGATGAGAGGTTACGAATAGGGTGGTTAATTTTGATGAGATCGTCGCCCTCACAGCAAGAATTTTGGGTTTTGCGTTGAGGAACGACCAGTAGTAATGTTCTGCCCATTTCGATCGCCGATTAAGATACACCTCCATCCATGCTTGCTTTGGCTATTAGATAAAAGAATCAAAGTTCAGCATGAATGCTAACGAGACATCCCTTCAAAATGAAGTAACAATAATTTAGCATAAAAAATAATGGCATTCATTTCAGGCACTGCAGAATTCCGTTTCGTGACGCTGGCAGGACAGTGGATAGCATTCGGCTTGCTAACGAAAACTTCATTCCGTCCACCGCTCCACAGCCTTCTTTAGGATGCATACCAGGTTGATGCGGAAATTCTAGGACACAAATTAAAGGCAAAAGTCGTGCTCAGCCTTACTGAGAGTTTTCTCCTGAGGGTGGAGGTGCTAGTTCTACAACTGTAAGGGTTGCGTCAGCACCTTGAAACTCCTCAGGAAGGCGCCTAGGGCCTAGATTTCAATAACGACGCCTTGTCGAACGATACCCGCCCACAGTTCGATATCTTCCCTGCGTCGTATCGGTTGATCAGCTGTGCTCTCTCGACCCGAAGTTCTCTCACCCTCTGCGCGAACTTCTTACCTTTTGAACTTCTCCGCAGCGTAGAGCAAAGAGATCGTATTTTCTGTGTGTTTGACGACATTTCTTCCTTTTTTATCCGATTGTGGTCCATCTCATATCCTCGTTTTCGTTAGACGTATTTCTTGAATTATTTTAGACATTTTGATGAGGTTACGTGAACACGATCAATGGAGAACAGCCTGCACAGAGCTTGCACTTTGCGCCTATTCACAGCAAGAGCGCCTCCCCATGCTCGACCGAATCAACTGCCTTCTTGATACCTACGAGATAACATTGCATTTGAGGGCAACAAGAGAGAGGACCCTCGTATATCCTAATCCTTCACCTGTCTACCTCGTAACTCTCATCCTCTGAATCAGCAATGGCTCTCACCAATTTACCGATCTCTCGGTGGGAGGGCGCAGACTCCAAAAAGTGGACGCCTCAATGATCCTGCCGCGAATGGGTAGAGCACAGATGATTGGGGAACGGCGCCTGGTTCGGTTCGTCCCAAGGGGGAAGGGTGAGAGCCCTAATGGTGACTAAGCCTTGGAGGGGAGGGGGTACTCCTGGTGGGTGAGCCAATTACAATGTGGCAAAAGTTTGAATGTGTGAGATCACAGTGGTCATGAGCCGCTGTTTAGGTGAGGGAGCGCAGGCAAAGCCATCAAATTGAGGTCGTTTCAAAGACGGAGTTCGACTAGCCCGAAAACGGTCTCCTAGCCATGGTGAGTCACGTATTTAGGAATCGCTAAAGGGAGCTCCACTCACTTAAAGGTGAATATACTCTCCCCCCCCCCGGCCAGTAAAGTTCCAGAATCTTCGTTTCCACGTGCTACTCCCATCCTCTACTGTCCTCTTTGACCTGAGTTTTTCGACTCATTATGTCTCAGAACAGTGGAGGATATACTACTACATATACACTCAGGTATACCCTTACAAAATTCGCGCTAAAATTCAAACTTTTCACAGGCGTTCAGCGGCTCGCCCACACCTTGAATTAGTTACATTCACTAGTCAACGATTTGTGGATAACAAAGCTGGTTTTACAATTCTTTTACATTTATTTTTGCAACTGGGTATCTTGAGCTGGGTGAAAAAATTGAATTTTGTGTGCAATATTACGGATTACTGTATTTCTGACGCTAAATGGCGGACGACCTCTTCCCCGCACCCGAAATTTCGGTCTCCAAAAACTGCGATATATTCCGGTCTGCCTGATCTCAATGGAATTGTCTGTACTTGGATTATTATCGCATGACGATTGGATTTATACAGGTAACCTCCGATTTTACTTAGATGATTTGTCTTTAAAATAAGTCATTGTAAATTTTAGCCATATTGGTTAGCTCTTTCGCTATTTCATGGATTCTACGATTACAACAAAATGCATTCCTTCTGGTTCATCTTGGCGGTCCTATAGGATTTGCAATGGCTCTCACAGTACTTGGTAAGTCACCAGGGATCGTAGGTCACTTGTAAATCACTCACATCTTCATGGTGGGAAAATTGTCTGTCCAGCTTGTTTTGTCTTTGTTGAGCTTGTTCGAAAGGAATATTTCACAGAAACAATGAAAAAAGGAGAATGAACCTCCTTTGATTCTGAATGCAGAAGATATTTTAGGAAAGAAGATTCTGTACTCGATACCGATGGCGCTGTTTGTGGCTATTTATATAAAATGTGCTCCAAGGAAGTTGGTAAAATAGCTTTGTTTTTATTTTTGACGATATTTCTTCTCAATCGACTTTCTACTAAGTTATGTGAATATCTGCTCTTAGACTTGTATTCAGCACACAAGCTATGACTTCCCTGGGCTCAATAGCGTTCGAATATTAGCAAAGTTACACCATAGCCTTCTTGAATAGGCCTCTTTACAAAACAGGAAATTGCTTTGTAAGCGGTATCTGTTCTGCAAATGTAAAACTTGTACTGTGCTTTGCATGTGGCCGTAGAGATGTAAAAGTAGTTTGAGTGTTGAATACTACAGATGCAAAGTTCCAGCATCAACTGCTTCAGCATTTATCGTCTATGCAGAGCAGCTTTAGTTCTTGCATGAAGTCGGTAGCAAATTTCAGTGACGTCTCAACATTCGACGAATGCGCAATCAATTCTTATCACATCGAATTAAAACTATACAGTGTTTTGCAAAAAACCCACATTTCAACCTATGCCAAAAATAACTTTTGAAACTGTTTCCGCTACAGGGTTCTCGGAGATTCGCCAAAGTCTAGTTTTGTAGTTCTGTAGAAGTGGAAATGTGATGGTTTATTGGGTATTCAGTTAACTTATTTTCAGTTCTCTAACAGCTGTGGTTTTCGTTGCTTCTTTCGCGTACCTTATGGTTATTCGGTACCTGCACTATTTTTTCGATGTTGATGAACTCGCCTCTCAAGCCAACGTTGTTCAGTTGATAATGACTCTGAGGGTGGATAACTACTCATCTTTAGCCTTTTATGTTCACATATTCATATTTTGATCGAATTGGTGCAGTATTGTGCTTAAGGTAATCGGGCTTTCATTTGAAGTTTCCGATCGTCATTTCGCTCGAGGCACATCAGAAACCACGAAGAAACGCAAGCGTTTACTTGAAAAGGAACCTAGTCTGCTGGAGATACTAAATTATTTTTACCATTTTGCTGGACTGTTCACCGGTGAGCTTGCAATACAGATAATGTAGCAGGTGTATTGGAAAGTAACTTGGCCTTATGGGTGTTTTTGCAAAATTCGAATCATAATTTTCCCTTTTTCGCAGGACCGTATTATACCTATCAGATGCTGCTAGATTCTCAGGACCCCGTTCTATTGAGGAAGTGGTCGCCAGTCTCAGAGATACGTGAAAGAGCTATACGATTATGCTGGAGCGTACCACTTTTCATCATTTTCAATAAGATTTACCCTCTTGATGTGAGTTTCCTCTCATTCTTTGCGATTTAGTTTATCTACTTCTCTGGAAAAGGTGCATTAGTTGCCTTGGTTAATTTACTGTTTGGACTTTGAATCTAGCTCTCTCATTGGTATATTGCAAACTTTGCAGGAAGCGAAAATCGTACCATTAATTTTCATCTAGCTTTTTAGAAGCAAACAAATCACTTGCAGGGTCTCCGCTCGGATAGTGTTTGGGAATTAAGCTTCCTCCAACGTCTTTTGTACGCTGCTGCAGTATTCGTTGTTTTCCGGATGAGAGTTTACAGGTGAGCTTGCTCTCTGAGCTTGTTCATTTTCATTCAGTTAACTAATTAACATTTACATTCTTATCTGAAATCTGCGCATTTACTTTGCGTGCCAGGGATGTGCTTTTCAGTGCATGGGCAGTCGCTGAAAGTATTTGCGTAACGCTCGGCATCGGTATTTATCCTTCAGAAGCCAAACCTCGTACCGTGGTTGGACCAACCGACCTGGAGAAGTACAGGTAGGTGTGTAAGCGCATGGACACGGGAATTATGATAATTTTTATTTTATTTTTTAGGGAACTTAAGGGACGCTCAGATGTTCCATACAATTCCGAAGCAGTTGTCAATTTAGATATACCCGAGGTATTTTTATGTTGATCATTAGACATAAGTGTTCAGTGAAGGGATTCACCTACATTCTAGGGTTATTGTAGCAAATTCCAAATGGCCTTCCTTCGTATCAAGTGAAGGGTGAGGCAGTGAGTGATGCAGGGCCTTGCTCTATCCCATCCCCACCGAAGACCAAAGGCCTTCATTTAGACTATCCTCTATATGAATCTCTTATCGTATCTACTGGGTGGGGCAAAATTACCACCTGTGCACCTGCATATAATGTATT
>MU869561.1:0-10465 GCA_036418205.1 Ostertagia ostertagi | reverse complement strand
GGTTTTAGACAGTCGAGCTCTAAGATATAGTCAAGCTGTAGAACACCTGTACATGCGATCTGCCCTGGAGTGAACATAAAGAGCCAACCAACTTTGCACGGATTTGTTCCACGAACGTATGCCACCACGGAAGCTTTCTCCCAATTCGATCTAAAAACGAGGCGATTTTCTATGGGTTTGTTCCTTCAGAAATGAATAAAAAATTCACTTGATTTTTTTTGTGAGACACAAGTGCATACTAGACACTACGCACATGTCGATTTCACTGATATTCTAGAATAGTAGTAGGAGGCTCCCCCACTTTCTTCACGATTTGGGGCGCGGCCGCGGCAAACCCGGCCGAGTATGCGCCATCAGCTTACCTGAGTATTCGACGTTACATTGCGATACGTAATGTAACGTCGAATACTCAGGTAAGCTGATGGCGCATACTCGGCCGGGTTTGCCGCGGCCGCGCCCCAAATCGTGAAGAAAGTGGGGGAGCCTGTAACGTCGAATTCTCAGGCAAGCTGATGCCGCACCACTCGGCCGCGAACGCCGCGGGTTTGCCGCGGCCGCGCCCCAAATCGTGAAGAAAGTGGGGGAGCCTCCTACTACTATTCTAGAATATCAGTGAAATCGACATGTGCGTAGTGTCTAGTATGCACTTGTGTCTCACAAAAAAAATCAAGTGAATTTTTTATTCATTTCTGAAGGAACAAACCCATAGAAAATCGCCTCGTTTTTAGATCGAATTGGGAGAAAGCTTCCGTGGTGGCATACGTTCGTGGAACAAATCCGTGCAAAGTTGGTTGGCTCTTTATGTTCACTCCAGGGCAGATCGCATGTACAGGTGTTCTACAGCTTGACTATATCTTAGAGCTCGACTGTCTAAAACCGTCACAAGTGTTAATGTTCATCTGAATTTCAGAGTGGAATTAACAATGTTTGTGTCGGCTTTGTGGCATGGTACCTACGCGGGATATTTTATGTGAGTAGAGTCTACCCTGCAAATACCAAACTGGAGAGATTTTGAGGAAAAAGACACGATTCATCAATCCTTTCTTAAGTTCGCGTGAAATTACCAGTCATCATAGTGGCCACCCTGTCACAGTGAATTCTTTCCCAATACTAACTAGAATTGAGTTACTCTCGAGAACAATTCGTAAAGAGAGAAAAGCACATCGTTCCTCCTACTGATCGTCCTAATTCTGAAGTGCTCCTCTGTGCTCTGCCTCCTTGCAGGGGATGTAAATGCAAGTACGGGCCTTACAACCTGAAGAAGTGAAAGGGTCATATTGCTCGAAGATTTCGCACTCACTGAAACGGGAGCGGAGAGAAGTTGTTGAGCTTCAAGCAAAACCAAGCGGACATATCAGATTTCCAATTTCCAATTAATTTTCGTTTTTAGGTCATTCCTGATCGTTCCTATGTGCGCAAGTGTGGAGGACATAATTTTCAGGCACATTTCAGTTGATCCAGTGACTAACAAACGACCGGCATGGTTCCGATACTTGTAAGTTTCGTATTCGACGCTTTGTTCATTTTAAAATACCTTTTCACCTTCTCATTTTAAGATACCTTTTCACCTTCCGCTTTCGCGGCTTCGACATGCTCGCAACAGGCTTTCTTCTGAAAAACTTCAGAGATACGCACAGGTACATTTTCTTGGAATGGTGCCTTGTTCCTGATATAATACTAATCTTTGCTCTCTATATTTTAGGTTCTGGAGCTCGTTATATTATTGGCTACTGTTGGTAACTTTACCCATATATGCGTTTGACAAGATATGCAGTTTCAAAAAGAAGTCTTCAAAGAAAGAACTTTGATCAAAAATGCATACGTTTTCTCATTTGAGTTTGTTTCTGTGCTTTAATGCACCTAGCCTTAGAACAGTGAGGTGTGCGCAAACGGTAAACCTAGGTGGGTTACGCATAAGCATTGCGAGAGCTTTTGTAGTTCTAGGCCGAATTTGCCATGCTGTGTTTCATACCAGTTTGTTATTGTTGGTGTTGTGCGTGAATTAAGGAATTTTGTTGTCCAGCAGTGCAGTTGCAGTTGTGTTTAGTTGCGGATATTGTACTGATTATGCCGTAGTTATTTCTGAGTAGGCATGAGAAGGGCGTCATTAAGCATGTCGGAATTGTTTGAGGACATGTAAGGTCAAGGTTAGGATTGAACAGTCTTCGTGTGTCTATGCACGTGTACGGCTGAAAGCAACTGTAACCCTCCTAATTTCAAGTAAACTCGAAAAGTGGTAGCACTTCCCTGGACCAATGTTTCATTCAACACCTGGTTGTTCTGCACAAGTCAGTGAATCTCAAGTTTTCTTTTTGTTTAGACGTAGGAACAGAGAAATGACACTTGCCAAATACCATTCTGATCTGTTTGTGATTGCTGATCTGATGATCTGATGAGTACGTAGTAAATTATTGTAGAATAAATTTGTGGATTAAGTTATCGATGGCATGGTCGCAATTATATTAGACCAGTGTTGGGGTGACCAATGCAAAGCAGGCACGACGATTGCTGCTAAACGGTTATTGATTAGTCACCTAACGATACGGTATTGTTCTCGACATTCTCAAAAAAATCGATGCTTTTGATTGCTAATGAACGACATTTAATTTTTGCTTACTAGTGCTCTCAAATGTAACTTATTCTCCTTCGTCAGCTTATATGTATTGTAAGAACTGATATTTCAATCGGCATCAGTTGCTCGGTTGAGACAAAGAATCTAAGTTTTACGAAGCAATACTTCAGGTTACTCAAAAGTCTACGAAGAAAAGAAGTCAACAAGATAGTGAATCTATCCAAGTCAGTAGACTTTCTTGAAACAGTTAATAACAAAACAAGATACCTCATATTCTGCCTACTGGCTCATTTTCATTTTGACACAGTTAATGTCAAAGCGTCAAAAAAGAACTTCCACAATATATAGAAGTTAGCTTCAAAAGCAGGATTTTCAACGAGATACCCTTCAACAGAATATTCAACTCACACACCGTCAAAGATATATTGCTTAAGAATAGAAGTAATACAATCGAATACACACCCATCAGAATCGTATATAAGTACAATAATCCAGTAGCAAGTAGAATATGCAATTATAACAGAGTGTTGAAAGATCTTACCAACGAAGAATTAGAAGACATAATCAATCGAAACTGTGCTTGTATAGAGGACACAGTACAAGAATATGTAAATGATAAGCATGGACACATCGTAACAGGAGATCTGAACATAATAAAAGAAGAGAAGCTTAAAAGAATCATGAGTAAAGGAACCAAATATAGATTGGACAATGGCATAACCAGACCAGAAGTCAAGCAAGTATATGAAGACACAGTCAACAAAGCTATTTCTTATTTCAAAAGCAAGTATAAGGCTAACACGCAACAAGTAGATCTTCTGCAACAATATCTACACACATGTTACCATGATAAAATAAAACCACTATTAAAAAGTGAAAACATTCGAAATAAAGGGGAACACATACCGTACGAGTTAATAAAACGCTATCAAAACAGTTACGTCTTTTGTCCCCTTGATAAAGCTAGCAATAATTATGGAATAATTTGCAAAAAATACTACTTGCTCACTATAATGAAGGAAATGGGCATCACATATGATATTAACAACCACATCTATATTAATGAAAACACTAACAATACTTATGAACCAGTACAATGCGATAACAAGTATTCGTTGATACTGAAACACAAGTTCCTCTGTGTTAGAAATAACATTAATACATTTGCAGATGCGGATCTGCCTATTATATATGCGTTACCTAAACTACATAAAAATCCTATAAAGTTTAGATATATTACTGGTGCCCATAAAAGTAGCATAAAACCTCTAGCACAAGAATTACACATTATTTTCACGCACATAAAAAATCACTTCGTTAATTATGTCAATGTAATACAAAACAGAAACAGAACAATTAAAACATATTGGTCTATAAATAACATTAATATAAGTCAAGATCTTAACAATATCACATATGAAAATCTTAAAATCTACACAGCAGATTTCGCAGACATGTTCACTAATTTAGAACATAACATCATCATTAGGAACATACAGCATATCTTAAGCATTTGCTTTAAGAATGCTAATAAGTCGCTAATAGCCACTAATGGCTATCACGTCTTCTATACAGATGGTGAATCAACAACTAAAAGCTATAGATATTACAAACCTGCTGATTTAATATATTTCACAGATTATTTGCTAAAAAACAGTTATTGCACATTTGGCAAATATATATTTAAACAAACAAAGGAGTACCACAAGGAGGTAATTTCAGTCCACTGTTAGCTGATCTTACCCTCTCCGTTATGGAATACAATTATGCAATAAGATGTAAGTTTAATAAAAATAAGTTATTCATTCCATTCAGATATATGGATGATTTGCTAGTAATACATAACCAAACCGAGGATAATATTGACAAACATCTAGCAGAAGTGTACATGAATACACTTGAATTGAAAAAAACACATTTAAGTGAAACATCTAGTAATTATCTGGATCTAACAATTAGTATAATAAATGACAGAGTTGTAACTAGATTGTATAACAAAACAGATGATTTTCAGTTCAAGGTCATCAGATTCCCACACAATGACACAAATATCTCCATAAACAATAAAGGTTCCGTCATATACACTGAAACACTTAGAATAGCTAACACTTGTTTCCGTTTTTTTTGACTTTACTGATAAAAATAACAGATTCATGAGAGTGTACAGGATAATGGTTACATGAAGAACTGTTATTATAACTATATATGTTAGTTAGCAAAAAAAAAAAAAAAAAAATTTATAAAAATAAGTTTATATGTTACAAATTTTCAATTGCTAATAATTATAAAAATATTAGTAAGTTAGTGGAAGGAATACTTCGTCACTAAAGTGCTATCTAATTGTTAGTGGAACAATTACAAACACCCACCTTTTACACTTTATAGTTTTACATTTTTAATCAACTTATTTTTTCATTCATTTAGTCAATATACAATTCATTTCATTGCATGCTCCTCTGCATGAAAGTACGTTACATCAAGGTTTATTCGTCTTTCCCCTGTGTCTTTATTTCGCCAATCCCAACTCACTGATGAGCTCCGGGGATTGACGAAATAATAAGGTTCGTCTGAGGAAGGAGCGAAACGAACCGTATCTATTATTTTGTTTATAATGGTTTTTCTTTCTTAATTTTACATTCCTGGTATCGATCCTATTCGTCTGCAGATACATGTTTGATCACATTGACCCCTTTGGATCAGTGGAGGTTTGAGCTCACAAAAAATGAGTTTTTCGCCCACTGTAACCTTTTCTTCCAAGAGTACGAAGATTCGCTAATACCAGTTCTATTTCCTGCTAACCCTGGATGTCATGGTAAATTACCCACAGAGGGGACCTGATGGTGATCCTTTACGCTGACGGTGGACGATGACATCACTATTATAGCAGAAAACGGTGAAGTCTAGGAAGTCTAGAGCACGGAAGAAAATAGGGGAGTACAGGCAGACAAATGGGCTCCTGCTGAGCGGGAGAAAGATCAAATTCTTGACCATGAGCATCGACGTTGTGCAGAGACGATCGAGAACCATCACGGTAAAACGAGAGAGAACTGGATTTCCGATGTAGCTTAGCTAGCTGACGGTAGGTTGACCAAACAGTGGAGTCCAGAATAAACGCGGAGTGATTGTTGACATGAAGTTTACAAAACTTCTCCGTTACAATTAGAGTGCTTTGAAGACAGATCTGACTTTCAAGAGGCATGTGAGAGCGTCCAAGTTGAACAACTGGCGACCTGAAAACCCTTTCTTGTTAGCTCCAAGATCCAGGCTTTCCTTCTAGGGTGGCCTTGTTGCCTCCTCAGCATTGTCTATGCCATTGTTGTTTTCGCGCCTTTAATTACACCAATTTTGCTCCGCCCGCTATCGCGCGCATGTCAACATAGGCTTCTGTGAAACAGAGTATAGCCGGGCTGTTGTATTGAGAAACATACTGCTTTCAATTGATTTTACTGATGGTGCTGAGGAAATTAGTTCAGACCGAGCCGGTCTGCTGCTATCGACCAAAACCACTGGGTGGTTTGTTTACTGAAATGGTCTTGTTTATTGTTAAAGCATTTGGGCGAGCAAGTCTCATTTTTCTTGACCATTTCAGGTTCCAACGAAGGCAAAGACGCCGAAACGTTGGCCTAATAAAAGTTTGACCAGAGGTTTTAAAAGGCCCGCTGAATGTAAAATGAACTCACGAAGCATAAAATGAACACTATTTAGATACTTAGATATTATTTATTTGTTCAAAGTCTTCAATTAATATCTTCTAAACTTCAACGTTTGATCATTCTATGTACTTAAGGTCGAAAATGAACACATGACAGTATAAAGCATTTTGTACAATCAACAAGACACATAGAAAAGCAAGTCAAGAACAAGACATTCGATGGTGAGTAGTAATAAATAGCAGTGTGGAATTGTAATGAAATTACCCGTGATAAAAGCTGGCAGTAGAAGTTTTAGTTCTAGTCAAAAGTAGCAATCAGGATAACGACTGAAGCGATAGTAGCGCCAAGACAGCTCAAAACCAAATGCTTGTATTCAGGTCCTCACCAAACAAGTTTCGCAGGTGGGCGAGTTCTTTGGGCTGACCTCTTCGATCTATTCGCTCACATGATTGCAATGTTTCTGGCAAAATTCGGGTCATTTCATGGTTTTCCCTCGTAGATACATCCTGTTATTGTCATAAGCTACTAGGACTTGCACGTATAACGAAAGGTAGGCACTATCGCAGGATACAGGGGCGCTGCAGCAACGCATTAGAAGCGCGTACAAAATATTCGTCTCTGTTAGCGGAACTAAGCCTTTGGCGGGGGGATAGGTTTTAGGGCGCGTGAGCAGCTTCCTCTCAGTTCCTGTCCTCTCCTAGGCGTAGTATCCTAGGCTTCGTTCTGGAGGATGCCCTTATCTTTCGATAGCCCCGAACGGTGTTTCAATCGATATGTCGGATCCCACTGGTAGCGATGAGGTGCCTGTGCATGGCAGTAGCCGATGAGGTTAGAGGGGTCTGGGACCTTATTTACCCCACCTGTGGTCTATTTGGCTTTGCAAATGTGAGGTGACTTCTAAAACTGAGTCAGACTACGGGACACAGACCGCAACCAATTCGCGGAATGTATTGATTGGGCCGTTTAGTTATCGTGATCACTGCTTTTGAGCAAAGATAAGAAAACATATTGATTGTTTCTAATGATTTTGTGCACGATCGTATAACTTCGTATAATTCTATTTACAAAAGATTCATGCGAATGCGAAGAGTATAACTTGACAATTCAGTTCAATTCATGACATTGATACAAATTTCCACTATGCTTACTCCTGGACCAATGATGCTAACATGTAGGACAGTGTTGGGATTCCTGAGTTCCCACGCGATAACGGACCGTCGTCGAGTGGGTAAGCCTTGGAAAAGCCTCTCAGGTACAACGCGTTCCGATACCAGTAAGTGATAGTCTTGGATAATTCTTGCCATTGTAGCCTTCCTAGACTGAAGAAAAGAGAAATCCAGAAATAAGATAATAATAAGAAATCCAATAATAAGAATTCCTCACTAGAAGAATCTGGCGGAGGCCCTCGAGGGTAAGATTTGATCCCTCGTAGACGGTCAAATGCTCGGCAGTGATCAGTCGAAGGTCGTTGTCAGTTAGATGGGAATTCATGAGGTTCAAGTTTTTGATCTGAAAGAAGCTTATTTATAAGGCATGTGGCTTTGACACATTCACGACGACGCCCCTTTTCCACTTTTCGGTCGCGTGGACGGACGCGATTTTGTGGGCGCCGCCGCCTCACCACATCACCTCAGATTTTGTACTGTAAATGAACAAAAACATGAATGCCACAAAATGATTTCAGCAATGTTCAATGTGTAAAGATTATCTAAACATAATAGTAGTATTTCGATCAGAACGACGAATAGTGGTTACGAAAAGAGCATTTATTCGCTTTCCCCGTGAAGGATTTTAAAAGCATTTCTCACTCGATTACGAGATTTACCCACCTATCTGTCCATTCCTAGCGCCTGGCAAGCGATTATCAGCTGGCAGCCCATATGGGCTGCCATCGTCCCAGAAGCACATGTTGTTGGCAGCCCATATGGGCGGCCATCGAGTGCGGTGATTGTTGACTACAACCCCGTGTGCACAATAGATTGCACCCTATAAAAAACTTAGTTTTTGAGAGAGGCCGAAACTTTTATTGATTCTGCTGTTGATATATTTCCTGGGGAAGTAGATAAATAATGTTGACACAATATTCAGTTAGATACACTGTCTTTGAAAAATTTTAGAGTGAAATATTGATTTTTTTGGCGGTGCACAATAGATTGGACGACTTGAGATATTCATTTTTCCGACTTTTTTTTTGCCTGCTTTTTAAGTTTGCATGTACTCACGTATTATGTGAAGTATACGCGTTTCACAAACGAAGACTGGATTCGAAGTGAAGCGTACTTCTTCTTGGACAAGGGTGATCTCCAAATCTCTAAAGAACCCTACATTCCTAGGAGTACAGTTGCAACTGTGATCAAGAATCATTCTCAAACTGTTCTTAAGAACAAGATGGTACGGAAGTCAACTGTTCCTGAGCGCGGCAGGCGCTGCTTGATTAATTTGGCATTGAGTTCCACAAAGGTTGCCTATGAATCGGTTGTCGCTTGCGGGATTGTCGTTTTGAAATGGACCGTGTCTCGTATGTTGAAAATATCGGACCACATAGTTCGACAAATAAATAAAGCCGACACTACGCCTGACTCAATATCATCGACATAAGCGGCTCCCTCTTGCGAGGATTGAGAATAACAGAGATTGGGCAGCGGAGTGTTCTGGGCATATTTCCAGCTTTATGTTAAATTTAAATTTCTCATTTCTATTTTTTTTACTGCGGTAATTTCTTTCGATGACATTTTGTTCGGCGGAGGTGAGTAGTGTTAACGGCACTCGAACTGGAGCTCTTGCAGAAGTGAACCACTGTTGGTGCTTCGGAACAACATTGGTGCCTTCTCCTAAATGGTTTGGTGAACATCCTCCATCTGGGGCCTGGGGAGTGCCTGTGAGATTCATTTTGATTCTTGTGAATGAGAAGCCAGAACTATCAGTCACTCCTCTACAACACGCTGGTACCATTCGTTTCTTGAGACTTCAACAAGCACTTCATCTTCGTGCAAAAGAACGCTTTGAACCACACATCGTGGAGCACTCTGCGCTACTTCATCGAAGAACATCCTTATTGTAGGTTCCTGTACGAACCTCGCCGAGATACATTTAGGGTATACTGAAGCTAAGATCTACTGAAATGGGAAGCGTATGACAAATGTTCAGCTGCTAAGAAATGCATTACAAAGGAGTGGAAAACTCTACCGCCTCTGCTGCTTAGAATGCGCTGAATTCAAAATCTGATTCCAGTTTCAAGCTCACTGAGAAGGAGGGACGCTTTCGCTCATACTTAGATGGGAGGAGCAGACTTTACGTCTTGTTTTTTGATCCACAATACATATCGTCCAATCTATTATGCACCGGCCTCAAAAAGTGAAAAATTGTTGTCACAAACTTTAAAAAAGTCGTAATGTCAAATAAGTATCACAGATATTATTCCTTCGTCTATTTCTAAACTATAGTATAGGCAGAAGCAACAAAAGTTTCGGGCTCTCAAGAAAATTAAGTTTTCTATGGGGTGCCAATCTATTGTGCACCGCGGATGTATTAGTGTTAACTCTATAAACTGATATGGGTCTCATTCCCCTGAACCTGAGGGAGCCCCCAATACGGCAGCGTTGGGTAGGACCGCTCGGGAGAGGCTGCTAGAATCTCAGGGCCCGGATAGGCTGCCTAAACGAAGAAGGACTAAGATGGCGATCTGTACTTTCAACGCACGAACGCTTGCATCCGAAGCTCACATCGAAGATCTGATGATGCAGGCCAGGAAGATCAAGTACGACGTCATCGGACTGACCGAGACGAGAAGGCACCGCCCGCTACACGCCGTTTTCGATACTGGAGAAGAACTGTTCCTTGGAACATGCGACAGCAGAGGCGTTGGCGGTGTGGGTGTCCTCGTCAACACGCACTTGGCCATAAACATCGATTCGTACGAAAGCCTTACGACCCGAATCGGACGTTTGAGATTGAGAAGATGTGGTTCAACTCCTGCTTTGACAATCTTCGTCGCCTACGCACCAACATCCAGCTACGACGAAGAAGAACACGAAGCATTCTATATGGAATTGGAGAAGTTCTACAGGGAAGATCATACCTTCTTCAAGGTCATCGTCGGCGACTTCAACGCTAAGATTGGCCCAAGAAGAACGGCTGAAGAACTTCACATCGGTACTCACGGAATGGAATGGAATGAGCAGGGTGAGAGACTGTCGGAGTTTATCATGTCGACCAACACCATCCATGGTATAACTCCAGT
>MU869560.1:12228-46742 GCA_036418205.1 Ostertagia ostertagi | reverse complement strand
TTACGTCCTTTACTGCTTATTTTATTTTTTATTATTTGTGAAATGCTCTCTATCGTTCCTAATTATTTGTAATTAACAAGGTTTTAGTTTTTTGAACTGCGAAGGAGATTCGAACAATGGAGGTAAACCACGAAATTGCTCAACTGATATCATTCTCGAAAAAAACCCCAAGAGCGCGTTGGACAATCAAGAAGTGTAGGAGTCGCAGTCTTAAAATACTTTGTCGTAGAATAAGGCAAATGAGGAAGGTTTCTCACACTACAGTACTCGCCGTTTGAAATCGAAAATTCACGCGAATAACGCGAATCCTCGTTAATTTCGTGAATTCGTTATAACTCGGTTCAAAATTGAGCTTTCGAGAATCCGAAGATATCTTTGAATTCAGCTCGTCGGACACTATAAGAATGTGCTTTGATACTTTGGAAAAGCTCCATATAGGATTGCGCCATGCACTCGATTTTCATCTCAAAAAGTAGTTGCTCGCATGTGATGTGTATATAATCCCGCTTATGCGGGCTGACCGCTACACACAGAGAAGGGCCTCAAAACTTACCCCAGAATGCGCCACGTACTCAATCTCATCCACTACATTGTGAGATTAGATGAATGTTATTTTCCGAATTCTTAGATCTTCATTTCGTTTTTAAGCGCTTACTGGCTTTACGTGTTCCCTCTGCTCTCAATATCCCATCCTCTGTATATCAAGTGGAATCTTTGAACAGTTCTCAGCAGGCATAGTGGGCCTATTATGTGACATTTTCCATTTTCAGAGGAGATGTTTTGCAGAAAGCTGTGAAGATAGCGAACAATTTCCTTCACTGTCGTAGACTACGGTCACTTGTCTGTAAGGATTATATGGAAACCTTGGTCGCAGGTGAGCGTTTCTTCCGTGGTGTGACCCCAAACATCACCCCTTGTCATGCCTTTGCCCCCTATTACGTGACAAGTCCCATTTTTAGAGGAATGTTTTGTAGAAAGCTGTAAAGGAAGCGAAGAATTTCCTTCACTGTCGTAGACTATGGTCACTTGTCTGTAGGAATTATGTGGAAAACTCGGTCGCAAGTAAGCGTTCCTTCCGTGGTGTGGCCCCCAACACAGGGGCTTTCGGGTTCATTGCCCCTGTGCAAGTTCAAGTTTTTTATGCATTGTCAGAGGAACCGCAGGACCTGGAAATGTGCTCGGTTAGGCTCCCTCGCATAAAAAAGCTATCGAATTGATATGCGGTTACGTTCCAGCCTTCCCCTATTGCCGGATTGGGCACTATCCCACGATTACTGCCCCAAAATCTCAAAGTTTCATTTTTCGTCGAAACTTTGTCTATTGGGGTAATTCGATGCCCTGATTACGAATATGACATTCATTTTTGATGCTGGTGTCATTTGGCGCCATTTGGCGCCGTTTGGCGCCAATTTGGCGCCACGGCTGTTTTCACCAAATCTGCTGAAACTTCGTCATTTGGGGTTATTTGGGGTCCTGATTACGAAAACGACACCCGTTTTTAGCGCTGGCGCCATTTGGCGCCGTTTGGCGCCAATTTGGCGCCACGGCTGTTTCCACCAAATCCGCTGAAAACGTGTGTATAGGGGTTATTTGGGGTCCTGATCACGAATATAACATCCAGGTTCCTCCTGAAGTGCCCCACACATTCGTCGCGGAAGAACCGCTCCCACTGAATTGAACTGGTGTGGCCGACATTGAGCTCGTATTCCTTGTCCTTCACCTTGCCCATGTCGCGCAGCCAGAAATAGGGCAGTGCGAACACCGTGGACTCAGGAAAGTTACAGTTCTCGAAAAAGGAATCCTTTCGGGCATGAACGTAGACCCTGGCTCGTTCGACGAGTCCAGTGCGCAGCTCGACGATTGCAAAATATAGCGTGTGCCGTCGTCGTTGATCAGGCTCATGAATCGTTGACATGAATGGCACATAGTGGCACAGACATCAACCCCATGGATCGCAACCAGTAAGTGCAGATTATTCAACTTGAGCGTCTCGTACACGTCCTTCAAGGCTAAGCCCAGTAGCTCTCATTGACGATTGTGTCGCTAAAGAGTAGCAAGAGCCATCGTTATTCTCCGTTGTCGAAAACGTGAAAGGTGCTTCCGGCTCCTTCCTGTCATGGGAAAGTCTCCGATTCGATGACCTTTTCCACGGTCTGACAGTCGGCGCTCTGAGAAAGGTGCCTAAGAGTACGCTCTGACTGTGAAGTGTTGTTTGTGACACCACATGGCGCCGGCGTCAAGACTGGATGTTATATTCGTGATCAGGACCCCAAATAACCCCTATACACACGTTTTCAGCGGATTTGGTGGAAACAGCCGTGGCGCCAAATTGGCGCCAAACGGCGCCAAATGGCGCCAGCGCTAAAAACGGGTGTCGTTTTCGTAATCAGGACCCCAAATAACCCCAAATGACGAAGTTTCAGCAGATTTGGTGAAAACAGCCGTGGCGCCAAATTGGCGCCAAACGGCGCCAAATGGCGCCAAATGACACCAGCATCAAAAATGAATGTCATATTCGTAATCAGGGCATCGAATTACCCCAATAGACAAAGTTTCGACGAAAAATGAAACTTTGAGATTTTGGGGCAGTAATCGTGGATAGTGCCCAATCCGGCAATAGGGGAAGGCTGAAAACGGTGAAAAACCAAAGTTTCAACTGGGGAAGTAATGCATATCATTCGATAGCATTTTTCACGGGGAAGCTAACGGGGCACATTTCAGGTCTGCGAGTTCATCTGGAAATGCAAAAAATCTGAACTTTCCACAAGGGCATGACGAGGAGGCATGTTTGGGGCCACACCACGGAAGGAACGCTCACTTGCGACCGAGTTTTCCACATAATTCCTACAGACAAGTGACCATAGTCTACGACAGTGAAGGAAATTCTTCGCTTCCTTTACAGCTTTCTACAAAACATTCCTCTAAAAATGGGACTTGTCACGTAATAGGGGGCAAAGGCATGACAAGGGGTGATGTTTGGGGTCACACCACGGAAGAAACGCTCACCTGCGACCAAGGTTTCCATATAATCCTTACAGACAAGTGACCGTAGTCTACGACAGTGAAGGAAATTGTTCGCTATCTTCACAGCTTTCTGCAAAACATCTCCTCTGAAAATGGAAAATGTCACATAATAGGCCCACTATGCCTGCTGAGAACTGTTCAAAGATTCCACTTGATATACAGAGGATGGGATATTGAGAGCAGAGGGAACACGTAAAGCCAGTAAGCGCTTGAAAACGAAATGAAGATCTAAGAATTCGGAAAATAACATTCATCTAATCTCACAATGTAGTGGATGAGATTGAGTACGTGGCGCATTCTGGGTACATCACATGCGAGCAACTACTTTTTGAGATGAAAATCGAGTGCATGGCGCAATCCTATATGGAGCTTTTCCAAAGTATCAAAGCACATTCTTATAGTGTCCGACGAGCTGAATTCAAAGATATCTTCGGATTCTCGAAAGCTCAATTTTGAACCGAGTTATAACGAATTCACGAAATTAACGAGGATTCGCGTTATTCGCGTGAATTTTCGATTTCAAACGGCGAGTACTGTACATGCGTGTCACGCTGCAATAAACATAACATAACATCAAGCAGGAGCCACTGTCAAGAACAAGTTACTATATTCTGATCTAGTCACTGAATAATCCCTCTAGACAAACCTGTGAAGAAAAATTTTCGAAATTTGCGCTTGAGCAAGTAGGTGGTGCGTTTCCCAAATTCATCTTGCAGTTAGCACTTGTGTCAGCATGAGATGGATCCTATTTCATTAAATATACTACGGATAGCTGCTTTTTGGCTTTAAATGTAGTGAATGTTTCACTCGCGCACCCACGCGCATTCTGGTCAAAGACCTTACACGCCTTCAAGTTTTGCCAACTATGGCAGAGTATCTAAACGCGCACTGTCATGGCTTTTATTGACCTGCTAATCTACGGAAAGTCGAAAAATGGCAGCAAGCTGGAGATCTCGCAGGCTTGGCTAGACCTCTGCCAACTTTAGGCATAGCTACCCTAGTTGATAGACAACCGTGGTTATCCTAAGTATGATATAGATGGCTTAGCTGAGTTAAATGCAAGAAACACGGGAAAATGAGATAGCTGCGAACAGAACTGGGGTCACATAGCGGTGCGCGGACATTCGCTCGACGCCCGATCCACATGGCTGCAAAGTGCAGACGTATGATAGTTTTGCGCTGTCTCGGGTCAAGAGGATAGAATTAGAGAACGAGGAACGCAGAGTAATGACCGTAACGCTACAGTTAAATCAAGTGCACGAGGACTGTTCATTACTTGCTGGTGCAGGATGCTTGGGCCTGGAACGATAACACATTACGGCGGTTCAGGGATAAGACTTCACAGGGCGAGGAACCAGTCTTACACAGTCAAACACTCAACCTCTTTCCCACCCTCAAGCAGCCCTTTGAGTTATCTATTTTGTACGTACATATAGGCAACACCACCACTAGGCTTTTTTCTATTTATCTGGGTTTCATCATCATTCACTTCTTCATTAAAAGCACATTCCGCAAATATTTCGGTCTGCAATGGCTAAAGTGACGTCACTTTTGGACTCCAAACGCGTGGCAAACAAGAGCAAGTTGCTTTGTTAGATTTACAAACCATGCACAGCGCACGGAATCACCGCAGCAATGACGCTGAATTGTGCTTGAGTCTGATGTTTTCATCAAGCTTCCCTCATGTTCTGCTACTCTCAAGCTTCCCCAGACATCCAGTGTGGCTTATCTGTCGCACTGACACGTCCACCCGGAGAAACGAAACTCTTTACTTGCAGTAGGTTTGACGCCTACCTAGTGCTTCTTCCTTCACAGGTGGTCTCCTTCTTATCTTTACTTTCATTGATCGCGAATAACCACGATGCATATGCGTTCACACCGTCCGTCTACACTTAAAGGCAAAGTTCGGGCTCAGACCCACCTAATAAGCCTTACAGTGGCTATAAGTGCGTGGGACGCAACTGCAGGCGACTCTCGCAAGTCCCGCATAGAAATGCGTCACTAAGGCGCTGGGGGCCAAGAAGGTTGACACGCTCCACCTCGTTGCGACACGCTCCGTCCACCGCTCGATATTGTACTCGATTACGTGACTACTTGAACTCTCCCCTATGTTCTCTGCCGAGAAAGGCCAGAGCACAGACGATTAGAGAACGGTGCCTGGCTCGGCTTCAAATCCCAACCAAGAAGGTGAGAGCTCTAGGACTAAGCCTTGAAGGGAGGAGGGACTCCGTAGTGGATGAGCCAATTATATTGTGGCAAGGTTCGAATACATAATATCACAGTAATCATAAAGCGCTGGTCAAAAAGCGAGAGAGCGCAGGCGAGAGCGCCAAATCAAGGCGGTTTAAAGGGCCGAGTTCAAGTTGTCCGTAGACCGTGTGTCTGCGTCGGCAAGTGTGAATCTGCTTGCTCTCTCTTCTCGAAATTCTCTCTAACCGCTCCTCCGCGCTCACATTATCTCTCATCTCCCTGCCGGCCTTTTGAACTTCTCTGCAACGTAGAGCAAAAGGCTCGCATTTCCTGTGTATTTCACGAATTTTTTTTCTTTTTTCTACACTGGCGGTCCACCTACCACCCCTACATCACATTTGTATAGAATTACCTCATCAGTTTAAGCTCGAATCTTGCCTTTTAAAATACCATAATGTTCGTAAAATTTATCGCTAGTGCAAGTCTACCCAACAAGAAACCAAACACTTCGCAGAATCAAATTCACAGAACTAAGCTTAGAGATAGGATTCTAAAAGGTAGGATAGAATAGAGCTAGCCGAAGCACAGCTGTCTCCTTTGTAAAGAGGACAACACCGTAACATGATAGAGGAAAGTACTAGCTGAAGCATTGGTCGTTCAGGATCACAACTTATCACAATAAACTGAAATAGTGCTGAAATGAAGAAAAAAAAGACTGGCTGAATGAAGTAATTTCTATGTACATGTCAATACATGGAACAGATAATAAATTATGGCAAGAAGTCTAGCACTAGAACCAGTCGAACTGTTAGATCCGCGGCTGCATCTTGGCAACCTTGTCTTCATCTTTAGAAGCAAAAGTGGGACTATCACCAAATCAAAGAAATAAATCTAGAATAACAAGGAATCATAAGATACTCTACATAATGAGCCGCTTTCAAATTTTGTGCATAACTATTCCCTCGAGAGACTTCTATTCTACGCTCTCAGACACAGACCCACATTTGAAATTAACGGCGAATCTTCAAGCAAAACGGTCCGACCAGCAGAGAGGCGGGGCTTATGAGGAGACGCCTTTGGTGGACAGCGCCCCAAAAAGCTCCGTCTGCAAGTCTCGCCTTGAGAATTCCTTTCACAGTTTATGCTCCCCCAGAAATGAGCTGCTGAAAAGCCACTTGTGTCATTCAGAGCCACCACCCTTTTTTGTCATCCATACTTGAGCATAAAACCAGTTCATTCTCTCCGTGAATATTCAGAGGTGAGGTGGAGCTCGATGGAGCTGCCACGCCGTTCTATCACTTCATCGTCGTTACGTCGAGGAGTGGAATGACCTGTCATTTTATAAATGCTCTCAGAAATACACATATACACAATAAAAAATGGAAAAATACTTCAAATACAGTTATAGAGAAGTAACACAAACCTACACCATTGGCGGTACTAGCAGTGAGATTACTGCTAATTTCCAGTAATTTCGTGCACAACCCAGCAATTGACGCAGCTCGGATCACAAATGACGCAACGCTGTCTCTACTATCAGTTATCTGAAAAGGATGCAGTTTCGTTTTTACAGAAACAGAGCAGAGAGTTGAAATAAACTTCAGTTCGCGCTTGTGTGGTAGTGGAAAGTATGAAGCACAGAGATGCCTCAAGAGAAAAAAATAGGAACAGAAGAGGAAGAGGAAATTCTGGAATTGGAGGGAGGAAAAGAAGTGTAGGAATAGCAAGAGCAAAAGAGAGGGCAACGCTGATCCTGACTAGTATTAGGTACCGGATATCTTAGTGTCGTTTTTTCACCGCGAGTTTCGGACCACCAATATTTTAATTCAAAATCCAGTGAGTGAAACGGCATATCCATCGAATGACTCATTAGCCCTTTCCCATTTACCAGTATGAGTGAAAACCTCGTACGATTAAAGTTAGGAATTTTTTGAGACGAAAAAGAGAGGTAGGTCGAATTTGACATCATCTGACAAATCATCCCTCTACCTTGCTAAACAGTTGGGCCTGGACAAAATATGTATACATTTAGTTAGAGTAGGGTCTGCACTGTTTGGTGGAAAATTTATTACTTACCAGCTCAACTGGACAATTTTTCCCGGAGTCTTTTTTGCCACATAGGGTCAAAAACGCACCCTTTTTGAGCACACGTGAGTAGCAGATGAGCACATTTATTAGAATTTCTTGGTCAATCAACTTCGTTAGAGCGTCTGTGCACCATCGATCAGTAACTGCTAGGGTGTCCTACCATTCCAGCACAAGACTGGTGCAGCCCCGTTTTGACTGATTTAGCTAGGACCACCTTTTTGGCGACGGTTGCGGGCATCCCTTCAAAGACTTTACTGTCTTTTAAGAAAACTGTGAAAAACCGATGAGCATTTTAAATGGTAGTATTCCCTCCATCAAATGCAATGCTGGTTTGGTGGGCGGAGGTTACAGCTCTCAGCAAGAATTTTGATGCATTTGGTACACACATGCGAATTTGCACACTGGACCCAGGAATTTTCAGAAGAAAGTATAAAAATTGGGGGAAAGTTAAATTGTGAACCAACAATAGAAGACGGTAAGCAACATATTTCGCAATATTAATGAGCAAAAACTGCCTTCTGGGATATTGATTTTCCATAGTAATCGGCCCCAAAACTTCCTGAACTCAGAAAAGCGACACTAAGATATCCGGTACCTAATAGTTTATAACAAAATAATGTTCGTATAGAATACAAGAATACACAGTTACAAAAAGCTTGGAATAGAGAGATCAAGCATGTGACGACTTAGAATGCACCCGTCAAAAAGAATGCGAGAAATCCTACCTCAGAAAGCAAAAGCGGACAAGCAGAGCGGAGATTTGTGAAGACCAGAAGGATATGCGTGAAGAATAACGGAAACCAAAGGCGACGGAAACGGAAAATACATCGAAAGAAATGGAAATGAAAAAGGAGTCGAGAAAACAGGCGCCCGGATTCCAGAAATACGAATCTCTCCATCGCTAACCTCTGCGACTCCATACGATTCCTCGAGTTATGTCAGTGCGTGTGATTGCGTCATTTAGTCAGTGATTTCTGACCTGACAAAGAGAATGTCAAGTGGATGGGTTGTACGTTAATGTGTTTCAAAATAGTTGGAAAACTTCAAAATTTCAACGGTTAAAGCAACAGTTCAGGGAGGGTCCGAAAATTTCAATGCCACTACTACTGAGGGATACACGAGCCCTAGTGAAGAACATATGCAGTGGAAATAATAAACGAACTTACCTCAGAAACTCAAAAACAGGGTGGAAAGTCCCTCAAACATGGATGTTCTTGGGGATTTCCCCAATCCCGCCCCCTTGCCGGCCGTCATTGGACAATCGTGCTCGTTTTGGGACCACAGGGAAAATTGATTGAAAAATGGAGCGCGTTTACAGCGGGCACGTTCAGACAACTCGTCCAACGTGCGTCTTTATCCATTGCTGAGCGGCAGAGGGAGAGTACCTGTCTAAGACCCTCCCCGACGTTTTTTTCCAGTTTTTCATACATTAATCGTCTGGTTTTCATCTACAACTTCATTATTGGTGGTTTTTTCCCGCGAAACCGTTCCTGAACTGTTGCTTTAAATTCGAAAAGAAATGACCGCTTATTCAGTTTGTCCCATTTCTTCCAAAATGCGGCGCCCTCGTCTGACTCAGTAAGACAGGAGTCTAACCGTGACTGGGACAGGAATTGTGGTGGAAAGAGTGAAGATATGAGACAAATTGTGAGAAAAAAGAGGAAGGGATCTCGCAAAATACGAAAAATTCAGACCTGGATGAGCACTCACACAAGTTCATAGAACAGATGATAAAAGGGCGATGCAGATAGCAAGTGCATAAAAATAAAACCTGTAAATAAGAATGAATACTCCACGCCTGAACGCACGAATGTTCTTTGCGAGCTCAAAATGACGTCCTTCTCATTTAGCCGGATTTGAAGACATGCCACTTGCTCCTCCATTAGACGAAGTTCCTGAACGTATACCAAAAGCAAATGTAGATCAATCGAAATTTCCGCAAAAGCCAATATACCCTTTCCCACGACGGTGACTTGGTGGTAATTTGAAGCAGTTCTCTCGAGTTATGGGGCAGAGCGTTAATACGCTTGAATTCTTACCATCGACAAAGGTAGGGCTAAAATTAGTATGACAGGGAGTTAATAATTTTGTTCGGTGGCTCATTAAATGAAAATGAGCAAAATTACGTGACATGGTCTTTCTAACACGAGTTGTTTTGACCTTCGAGCAAGAATGCGTAGAGAGTAATGTTTAGTCGGAGACTACAGAGGCTCATCTCTGCCCCATTCATTGTTAACCGCAACTCCTGAACGCAGAACGCGATTGGGGATGGTCTGCACCTGTCACGGTCATATGCGAAAAGTTTCCCAATTGGTTGATAGAAGCAGGCTTCGCATATTTCTGAAGGTTGCCAAACATGAGAAAAATCCGAATATCTACTTCGAAGACTTTCTGAACAACCATTTGTCAATTGCAACTCTCAGTACCAACCCAATGCAATTGAACATCGGTCATCAAAGGACCGGCTCAACATGCTTTTTTGTAATTCCTTTGATTACATAACTCGCGATCGTTGTGATATCACGGGACCAAAATTTTTGGCGAAGGCTGCACAGACAGGGCAATCAGACAGAATCTTAATTATGTTCTCCCGAAAACTCATCGACTGTTCAAGGTATGGAACTAAGTGCTCTCAATTAAACGAAGTGCAGCAATCGCCATAAAACAGTAATGTGTGCATGGCTCAATTAATAGAACATCGACAGTATGTAGCTTCAATTCGTACTGCCGTCCCTTAAGTTTACACAAAAAGCATTTGTCATTGAGACTGCCACAGAAAGGGAACCTCTGTGAATTCAGCTGCCTACTACGAAATGCTCCGCGTGGGACGATTTATGACGCACAGCGCATCAAATGGAAGAAGAGCAGCAAAGAGTCTGGACAGGAAAATGGGTGTTTAATCGTAAAAGCTTTACACTTCAGTCAGCAAAAAAGGACTAGCGAGATCTCTGCGTAATCCATAGATCTCCGCGGTCAAATTCTAACTACTGAGTAGAAAAGAAAAAAAGAAAAGAGAACACATGCAAACGTTCTAAGACGTTTTTCACTACACCCCTGGTGACTTGCAGTGCAGTAAAAAAAATGGAAAGGAGGGGTGATACCTTTGGATTCCTATAATGGAGGGCTTGCTGAATGAATGTTGAGACATCTACTATTGGAGGATAACGCATCAAATATTGCAAACAGCCGCCATAGTCCGATTGTAGAACTGAAACGTGTAATAATTCAACAGAAATGCAATAGAAAGGAATGGAAAGAACCGATTGACCCTTGATTTAGTGTAGAAAACTGAGTCTCGGTTGAGACTTCATTAAATCTTCAGTAAATGATATATGGTCCTGGCTATCAGTTTACTAGCTAACGCGCCAGTGAATAAACACTGCTGAACGCTCTCATCCGATCCCACTTCAGATCGATTGGATCTATGCTCAATTAGAAGTAAATCACGTAAGCTCCTTATCACGTAATTTGGATTATAATTACAACTCTACAGATCGAATTAAAGAAGAAATACCGGACATTTTTTTTTTTCGAAAACACCTCACCAAAATCATATCAATAAAGGCACTGACCAACTTAGAAAAGCAAAAAACTTACGCAAATGTCGGATTTGCACCAACATCGCCAAGAAAATGCACTCCACCATTCTTGCCACTGGCCTGTCGCATAGCAAAACATCCCACACGTACAAAAGGTCATGAATTGCGAATTCTCGACCGAACAGTAACCGGAGCCACCGACTTAATAAGGCAAGACGCGACTTCGAGTTGCATAAGTATGAGACAGGAAACAAGTTTCTTGACACAAAAATGACAGCACATGCCACAGTAATTATATCGACTGTGGCACGCAATGTGGCGAGTAGGACTCGTCAAGCTCATTTTAGAGCGGTTTCTTCAACGAATCCCTAGACATAATGTGTTTTATGCAAGCCTCAGCTTCTAGAACGGATCCGACAGCGTACCCTATCGAGCTCAGATCTGAAATGCTGTTCTACCACCGTTTAAGCCGACAAAGTCGAAAAAATCGGTTCTGCATCAATGCTGCACTAGTACTGAACCACCCTTGCCTCGTAAACGGGAGCTCCTACTTGATGGAAGGCCCAGCAACGATTTTCAAAGTGAAAATAAACTCAGGATAGCAATGGGCTCTGATAAGTCCAAAAGAGCCCCCCTGATTCCTATCTCTCGTGACATCCAGTGAAACCAGCGCGTCAACTACCTGCAAATTCTATCGCACACAATCCTTAGATTGTTCGTGGTCGCCACAGAAACACGCCCTTCTCATCCAGAATGACTGCATTCAGCTCCTTGTCCCCTGTACCACTTTGGAGCATCTATTGATAGTGCTCGGGTATACACCAAAACGATGATAATTGTCGCGTGCCAAAAACCCTCAACGTCGAAGTCCAATGATTTAGGGACGGTGTCAGTATCAGTCAACCGCTGCAGCTACCATAGATTTTGGTGGTTGAACAAGGTAAGCATAAACAATTCTACACCACAGTACCAAAACTAGGACAGAAGAAAACAGCATCTGTGAATATCAGTTCAAATTGTTTGCTCATGCGTTGTCTCCGTAATTTTGGCGCACCCTGTACAACTCTACAGTCCAATTAAAGAAGAAATACCGGACATTTTTCTTTTCGAAAACACCTCACCAAAATCATATCAATAAAGGCACTGACCAACCTTAGAAAAGCAAAAAACTTACGCAAATGTCGGATTTGCACCAACATCGCCAAGAAAATGCACTCCACCATTCTTGCCACTGGCCTGTCGCATAGCAAAACATCCCACACGTACAAAAGGTCATGAATTGCGAATTCTCGACCGAACAGTAACCGGAGCCACCGACTTAATAAGACGCATAATAGAAAGTTTACATTGTGAGTACCGCCAAATAACAAATATGTGCACTAGCATATAGAAAGGAAATGAAAAATGGAATAACAACGGAAAGTAGAAGAGCAGACTTACATCCCATATAACTGTGGGGGAATGTCAAGAGAGTTCAAGTGGTCAGCAGTGAACAGCGATCAACAGTCCTGAGGCGTTACGCGATTGCAGCCAGTTCACGCATCAACCGGTTCGGTAGGGGCTGCATTTGACACTGCAAGTACTGGTGTGCGAGGCGGCTTTCATACAGGCTTGACTACGCCTTTCAAGATGTGAAGATCCAACAATTGGTGAATGGCATTCCCGCTCGATTGTGTTGTAACTCTCTCGAGGTTAAGATTCTGGCTAGCCCACATCCTTACATGCTTTCGGGTTTTTCCATACATTTTCATCCTTATTCCCTCATCTATATTCCTACATGTCCCTTTACGTTCTCTTCTGGCTGGTGCAAAGTCGCTGTATGATGTAAGCGCTCACTCACATATAGTGTTTTTAACTTGCTTATGTGTGTGTTGAGATAAGCTGCTTCGGTGTTGTCGCTGGTGGAGAACCGTCTTCGTACCATTTCGTTACCTCTAGCATTATTTCACAAAACATTCCACTACAAATGCAAATCACTCAAATTTGCAATTTGCAAACAAAAAGGAAGCAAAGGAGCGGGCTATATTTCGGAACATACTAGCTGTCGCTTTCGAGATGTTCTGGATCATATACGTGGGAGAGAATGGAGCGATCTTCATCCGATAGCATTCTGAAACAATCGATCTCTAATAAACAGCGAAGTTGCGAGGAACTCTTTCACTAACTTCCTTAGAAAGCCAGGGGAAAATTAAGGTCAGGAGAAGGGGCACTCCATTGTGCTCTCCAATACTCAAGATAAGGATTACAGCGCTCACGACACGTAATCGACTCATTTAAAGTAGACTTCTGATAAATATCGGTGTAATGGGTGAGAAACCCTGAAATGCTTTCACATTTCCGCCTGCCATGGTCCTCGGAACGGTCCTGACCTGGTGGATGGAGTTTTGCCTAGGCCTGAGGGTGAGGAAACTCCAGAGGTGGATGACCACGTGCAAACAATTGGATTGGGTGGGGATGTAGAATATTCAACGATCCTAATCAATAATACACCAGAAATGAGCCGTTGACGCATTATCTAATCCTCTGTTGAGTCCGGAGAAGTGCTTTCTAGTACTAAGAATGAAACAATAAGGAGTGTTCCTTTCTACAAACTGCATTTTCACTGTCATTGTCAAACGATATATCAACGAGCGATGCCCACCGAAATGGTTTAGGGCATGCGGTAAGCTTAGTATTATACTTCTATGAATGGAAGACCACTCTTGCGACCTCAGGGTTGAATCATACATTGCAGTTCGAGTGCAGAATAGATGTGTCGATAATGCGATCGTGCGACAACATGGTCGATACATAGCAACTCGACTCTCGAGCTGCAAGGTGTTTAAATCGTCTTTTGAGAAAGAGAAAATCGTGAGAACCGTTCTTCCATTTTGCTGCCAGCCTTATTTCTGTATTTCTAGAGCGATTGTAACCTAACAGGCAACTTACTTCAAACCGCCAGTTTCCAGGCAATGACAAAATGACTGCTGGTCAGAAAACAGGACGAACATAAGAGGAGCGAGAATCTCATGCATTCCCTGAACTATTTTTTTCAGACTTCGTAAAGGTATAGTAATCGAAACGTCATACCTGTTTATACGAAACAAAAGGATTTTCCTTCGCATAAATCAAAAGAATGTCGCACATCATTCGACGGATATGATCTTGTTGAAAGAACTCCAGCTCAGGAAAACTGCAACTTACTTAATGTTTTAAGAAAATTTTAATGTGCACAAGTTATGAAAACTGAATTCGTGAACAACCTACGTTCTCCCAACATCTTTCAATATTAGATCTCGCAAATCGTGGTCAGCAAAGTACTGCTGCCATGGATTCTGAGAAGCGACCTTATCAGAAACAGCGTTGTGAAAGAAATTATACAACACAGCTTTATCTTTCGTTACACTGCAGTGCAATCTAAACATAAAGACTAAGCAACTCACATGATCCGTCTGATCAAGAGGGTTATTTATTTGAGGATCTTGACAAAATCGATCATCATGCGGATTGGGAATGTTCTTTTGTTTGAGTGACGCATATAAGTCCCTAGCGCGAGTGGTAACCGTAACCCACTCCACCTTCGATATAGGTAAACACTTCAAATGAATCTGAAAAAGGATGCATTGCATTGAAAGAAAAGATGAGTCCAAAAAAAGTAAAAACGGGTCCTATCTAGTGAAGGGAGAGGCATGTGGTGCAGCAGTAGTAGCCGCCTCCAGAAATTCCAACCTAGCAGAAGAAGAAAATCCCCGAAGTCCTCGAGCCGCTTGTACACTCATCTCGGAGTTCCCTTCTCCGGCGAAAGTGGATTCCTTTAGGCTGGTGTCAGAGTCCGCGATCCGTCGCAGGTTTCGCTGATTTTCGCGATTTGCGCGATTTGCGCGATTCACGCGACGGGTCACGGAAATCACAAGTGCCCGATCAATACTGCAAGGTGTTCTCCAATCCTGCCGCCACTTCTGCTTGATAGTGATGGCTGAATGACGACTGCTCATGATTCCACTTGTTTCATATTCAGTGTTTCAAATGTTTATTGCAATTTTGCGGTTTCGCCGTCGCGAAAATCGCGCAAATCGCGAAAATCAGCGAAACCTGCGACGGATCGCGGACTCTGACATCAGCCTTATGCAATATCAACTGTCGCACCGCATGTCCACCCCCCCCCCACTGCATGACCCCTAAAACTATTGGTTCTACTGTCCTTCCAACAGTACGGTGGTGCTTCTATGGGTCAAGAAAAGATGAGGTTAAGCAATGCTGCCACTTTTCAATGAAAGAGCGTGTAGCTCTTATCGATCTAGCGAGGTCTCTCAGAATGCTCCCGCTTTCAGAGGTGAACAGGTTATCCACTGATTACGTTCCCCCCCCCCCCTTCACCCCCCCCCCAATCGTTTGGTATTCCATCAAACGAAGAAAAAAAAACTTCCTTAAATATGAAAAAAAATAGAAGATAAAGAAAAAATGACAACAGGTATTTTGCAACTCTGGTAAAGAGAAGCATTTTTTTGCCCCGGTTGGAGGAAAAATGCTTACAGTGTGCAAATGATGGACTACGAAAGCCTAATTCTGCTAAACGAAACAAATACTTGTGTCACGTTATCTTACCCCTCCAGGCAATCGATCGAAGAGTGGTCGTGCGCAAACCACCTCTCAGACAGAAATTTGTGAGGATATCGAGGGTGAGTTGATTGCTAAGAATAGACGCATACTCATTCCTGAAAAATGCAGCAATCTTCGTGACTTGAAAGGTTTCCAACGTTATAAATTCAGCTACGAACTGACCCATTTGTTTCCCTCCTTGGGGTATCCTCCATGATTCACAGAAAATTTAGCAGGACGTTTACCGGACAAATACGCAGCACAATGAAAGGCACAAGTGAAATGATACGTGGCACATGAAACCACACCTAAAAATTGTGTCGTTTGTTGAAAATACCAAATTTTCAACAAGAAGTTACGTGTGGCGAGGAACAAAAATAGGACATTGGGCTACGTACTAGTCAGGACAGGAAGTCATAGAAAACCAGTTTTTTATCGCGTGCAAAACGAGCGCAGTGCTACCTCATCTATCCTTAGCAACAAATGATGGATGAAGGAGAAATTAGACGGTGCTAACAATAACTGAAGCACTAAAGCGTTAATAAAAACACAAAGAGGCACCAAAATTTATTTCAAAAGAGTCCCAAAAGTTCGCAAAATATTCAAAAAACTCCAAAATTCCAAAAAACACGAAAAAGTTTCAAAAGAACTCCTTTGAAATCTTCTGCTATATTTCGGTGTTTAACACCTTCTTCAGGCCTGAAATACATTGATTTATGTTTAACACCTTCTTCAGGCCTGAAATACATTGATTTAATCACTGGTAAAAACAATATGATTGTTTCCCGAACCCATATATGTACCTACATGTGTATGCCTCAGCCAAGGATTTAGCTGCCCTTACGGGAGCCGCGCCGTTGGAGTGGAATTAAGTGACCTACCGCTCACCCTCTGCTTAAATAGTAGCGGACGGACTGTGACGGTCATTGCATGTGATATTGAAAAACCATATGCCATTGGGCACGTAGTTAATTTAATAGTTGTAGAGCGTCACGTAGTTCGTCCTTACTATTTATTTCGGGTGATAGTTTTCTTATTTCTAATGCCTCCAATAGCCTCCTTTCCACCGGGTTCCCTATGGAGCGGTGTAGCACCTTAATGGTCAACGAAGGCGGTTCCCCAAATGTGTGCTTTGTGGTGCGGTGCTTGGAGAAGCTGCTGTTTGGATACGAGGCTGGGTTTTGTAATGCCCTTCTGTGTTCATCCAAACGCTTATAAAGAGGCCTTTTTGTTTCCCCCCAACGTACTTCTGTCCGCATCTCTTTGCATCTATCTAAATATATCGGTAGTTACCGCCTCACGGTGCGCAAATTTTATTGTCGTTGCAGTATGCACAATTCCTCCTGCCACATTTTTCTTCATACGGTCTTGAATAGGTTAGTAGATGTCTGAGATTGGGTGGTGGACGGAATATAAGGCGTATGGGGAGCTTTGACCTTTTGACCACACCATTAACTTTTTGTGCCGTACTCTCGTTCAGATACGGCATTACCATAGGAACACCATCTGGTGTTGAGTGTGTCTGTCTCCATGTGCCAATATTGTGAACATGTGTACTTATGTAGCCATTGTCCCTCAAAATTTGGTCCACCGCGACATCTACTTCTTCCCATCTTTGTGTGCATACTTTTTCTTTTGTTTTTAATAAATTGCGAACTACGTTCGCTTTCATATATGAGGGGTGACAGCTTCTGGCATGTAAGTAGTACATTTTTTGACGCTGGCTTCTTATACCAAGAAAGCTGTTTGGCTCCATTTTCGATTCTAACTTTTGTATTGAGGAAAGGGAGAAATCCCTCCTCATTTGGTTCCTCAACCGTGAATTTTATATTGGATGATCCTGCGAATTTAAGGTTGAGTGTGTGCTTCTAAAAACTCTGTGATCCCGGTGCGCGCGATGAATAAATATAATCGCATCCGATGTACCTTTTGTTGAATAAGTATCACACCACAACCCGTTCCTAACCGCTCTATTATAACAATGGCTAACAGCCGTGCTATCGCGTAGTCCCATGGCCAGTCCACTGTGGCTGGTATGGTAAAACTTCCAACACACAAACTGGAACTGGAATATCCATAAACTATAAAACAGACAGAGTTAGTAGTCTCTAGGTTCCAATCATCCACGAAAGCTGTGTAACAATCACAATTTTCAAATGGCCCATTTCGAGCCAACGGCTCGGCACTTTTCCACGCTACCTAATTACCTAAGTTGTTATTTTCCGTTTCCCACGGCTGGGCATGTCTTGTGAGACACGTGCCAGCAGCTTGAAAATGACCAATAAGCACGTGATTTCCGACTTCTAGATGGTGTGTGTTGCACCTGCGCCAAGTTGACAATTACGGGATGCAGGAGGTTTAAACTATTCATGACAATCAAAAAGTGAGCTAAACCTAGAGGCACTCAGTAATGAAGCAGTAATTGGTTCTATACTATGACGCCGCGAAAGCCTTTGAGCATTAGATACTAGTCAGCTATTACAAAACCGAGAGACTGCGAACCCCGAAATGGTGGAAAAAAAGATGAAACTTGAGGGTACCAGTAGTGATACGAAAAAGATATATTTCTGGTGAAGTCCCTCTATGAAGCCAGCTTGGCCGATATTTACAGCCGGTATTTGCCCAAAGGAGCCAGCTCCGCAAAAAGCCAGCGCTAGGGCCTTGCAAAGCTAATTGCTTCAGCTGCAATGTTCTCCGTCTGCTGGTGTCTGGCGCCTCTCATCTGTTGCGCTCTCTCGCCTCATACTCTCCTCTCCGCGCTCAGTCTCTCATTGCCTTAGCACAGCCGCATTACGAAGGTGAACAAGCCCTTAACCTAAGCGTTTTTGACGGATTCTTTTCCTTTCTTCTTTACTGCCAGCCTATTTCGCATCAATACTTTCATGTTCGTGTGCTAGAACCATACCACTTTGATCCTGGAGCATGCCTTGTAAGCTTGGAATCAATGACCCAATATTACACTAGTCAAAAAATTAATGAGGAGCCCTTGAGTCGAACATACTATTGCATTCATTTTGTAGTTTGAAATTGGAGCAGACACATATCAAGAATGCGATCACACGATAAGAAGTATGACTCGGCCCTTAGAAGTCCGGATTCCACGAACAGCAGATTCCTGAGACCGCCGTCACACTCGGCGACGGGCAAGCGATGGAGCGATCGCGATCGCTCCATCGCTTGTCCGTCGCCGAGTGTGACGGCGGTCTGAGGCATCCTTAATAGCTAACTCCGGCACTGGCACCCATTATACAACTGGTTTACTGTTTTGCTTTTACTTCATTATTTTCCGAAACACGCAATTGGAAAGGAAATAGTGTTTTGATGAAAACATAACTGCACAGCCACACAATCAAACCGTGGGTAGAATATGCGGCGCAATGTGCCTCCGAGGGGAGCAATATATCGGAAGGCCACTAGGACTAAGTCTAACTCACAGGGACGAATTCCAGAGCTAATAAATATTGCTTACGCAGCTCGGATTCCCTTTCTCCCTCCGCTTAGTCCCAGAACTGAAAAATCGTGATATCTGACCTCCACCCCAGAGCCACATTGCGCCGAATATGCTTTCAAGCAATAGGCGCGCAGGATGATCCATGAGTAATCATAAGAGACGTCATATCATGAAAGCACCATCATCATCATGAAAGACAAAACCTAAAAAGAGAGGTCAAGAAATGATCTATGGAAGAGTTGAGACTTGAATCAAAAACACCACATGCTGTCAAACTGGTTAAAGTCGAACCCATCATAGGGGCTATTGACTCAGAAGGGGGCCGTCGCGCGCGGGCGTTGCGGCAAGCACGAAATAGAAATTGCGGCTTTACGACATTCAGTTCTACACGCATGTATGTGTACTTCCTCACCCCCAACCCCCCCTTGAATTGGTCACTCCCTGGCACAGTAATTTCTGTTGGTCGCACGTCGCGCGCGGCGATGCCCCTCGTAGCACAGTGACGCCAGACATATTTGAAAAATTACGGGTGAGATTCTGAAAGATATCTTGCAAAACTTATACAGAGAACTTATTTTGATTGCGGGACAATTTCGATGTATAATATATGCACTGATTTCCCTAACAAAAAATGAAAATCCAGTCTTCAGGACTAATTTAATACTATGCTAGTCCTCAACAGGAATTAAAACCAATGAGTAATGAGTTTCAAACGATTTGCCTACGCGGCACAGGGACGAGTTTCAGCTGCTCAACTATCAATGTTGACAATCTACCGTAGACACGTTTTCCATACATGACTCCACTTTAAAAGTCGTTTGCTGAGTATCAAATCTCCACCGTGGACCGGACGGCAGCGAAATCGCTGTGGCTCATATTTTGGGGTGTTTTCAATTTTGAAGCTTTCTAAAACATTATTTAAAACCTTATATCATTTCGTTTTATTGTTGTTAGTCACTTAAAGGTTGAAATTTTGACCTTGGTGATTGGGCTTGTTTTTGTTCTTTGTTGCATTGCTTTTGTAGCCTTTCTGTGAGTATTTGACTTGACAGGTTTACCTAAATTATTTTCCTCATTTCCAACTCTGTTTTTGAACCTTCTCGTCTTGATTTCTTGTTAGTTGTTGACTTATTAACTTCTCAAATTTAGAAATGAAAATTGTTCGTGCAGTTTACGTCTACACATTCTTGTTTACGAATGATTTCCTATATTTTGTATCGTATTTCCTATTTCCTATATTTCTTTTTCGTCACTAGCAAAATTGTGCCTTGAACTGTCTACCCTTATTGTTTTCGGTAAACATGTCGGGCGGGTTCGAACCGTTCGCCCTTTCTGAAGACGATGTGCTGAAGCTTATTGCCACTCAAGCCCACATCGGCTCTGCTAATGTGGACTTCCAGATGGAGCAGTATGTTTACAGACGTCGTTTTGATGGTCAGTTCTCGATGTTTTTGTTTTTGTTGGTTTGGTATTGTCAGTTGACCGGATCCAATTGAGTGTTTCGCTAACAATTTTCTTTTCTAGGAACGTACATTATCAATTTGAAGAAGACTTGGGAGAAGCTTCTCTTCGCGGCTCGTGCCATCGCTGCTGTCGAGAATCCCGCTGATGTGGTCGTCGTCTCGGCTCGACCCTATGCTCAGAGGGCTCTCCTCAAGTTCGCTGCCCACACGGGCGCTACTGCAATCTTCGGCCGATTCAGTCCTGGATGCCTCACTAATCAGATCCAAAAATCTTTCAAGGAACCACGGCTTCTGGTTATTTCTGACCCTCGCGTTGATCACCAGGTATTGCTATTGCATTAACCATTTGATTTTTTTTAGATTTTTCTCATTTGGTTTCTTTGAGTGAAAGTATGTGAAGGGAAAGATCCTAAATTCGCATTGCTTTCATTTGGTACTTCTGGACTGAATTAGGGCGCATTTGTTTTACCGCCTATAGTGGCAGATTAACAAATACTAAGTCCTGTTTCTAGTCTTCTTGCGTTTTCAGCTACTTTTCTTCTTCCTTTGCGTGCTTATTTTCGTTATCACCGTCCAGAGTTATCTGGTCCCTTTCTTTCCCGCTTCTGCTTCAACTGTGCTCTAATATTTCCGGGACGTGTGGGAAAAATGGGAAATTTATCAAAGCTGAGGCCTTTCTCGCATTGCTTGCGCTTGTCCTGAATTTACATCAAGGTTAGTATATGGGGTGTTCCATCAGTATTGCAGCTTGGTTTCTGCCGTGTATCTTCCCTAAAGCTGGACTTTTTAAATTTTTCGGGTGCGTTGCTAGACCGACGTCATAGTCGGCGACGGACCAAGCGATGGAGCGATCGCGATCGCTCCATCGCTTGTCCGTCGCTTGCCAATCGCTCTTGGTCGAGCGATTGGCAAGCGATTGCGCAATCGCTTGCAAAGTGCACAAGCGACGGGCAATGGCTCTGCTCGATCGATACCGCAGCCGACTGCATTGACTGGGGGCGGGGCCAATCGCCCGTCGCTTGTGCACATTGCGCAATCGCTTGCCAATCGCTCGACCGAGAGCGATTGGCAAGCGACGGACAAGCGATGGAGCGATCGCGATCGCTCCATCGCTTGGTCCGTCGCCGACTATGACGTCGGTCTAAGGGGTTTCGTTACCTCAATGGTTATATGTTGTGCAAGCGCTTGCATTTCACAATCAGCGGTATTCATTTGGTGTGCCTTGCTGATGCCCTTAGTACCGATTTCAGACGGTTGGGATTTGCGTTGGTGCTATACAAGTGGGGACCAGTAACTTGGACAAGGCTGGTTGACAGGATCCTGAGATCTATTTCAACCGGAAAATAAGCACGCAAAAGAAAGGAAGAAAACGAGGCGATGCTGTCAACTGAAATTGCGAAGGAAGGACTAGAAACAGGGACTTTTAGGAAGTTGTTATTTGCGCTCCATTCACTCCCCGGCCACCTACCCCACGTAGAGTCGTGGGGGCTTAAAACAGATCTTCGGGGCTCACGAAGACTCCCAAGATTCTATGCGGCCGCTATGAATTCTCGCAGTCTAGTAGAGATAATACCAAATGGGCAAAAGGTCGCAATAGGCGAATTTTAAGGACCTCCTTTTCGACGACATTCTTTTCTACATAGCTTTTCTTCAAGAAGTAATAGGCCAAATTTTTTAGCATGTAGATAAATTTTCTGCTTAAAGAAATCACGCTAATTCCTTCCGCAATTAGTATTATGACTAGTCAGGGATAGAATAGTGGCTTAATAAGCTCTCTCTGTGATGCGATGTCACAAATTCCGCCGAGGGCTACAGCTAATAACCGTAAGCCGTTGGGTTTCTTGGGAAAGATTTTGGAACTTGATTTTTAGGGGGGAAGGGCATCCAGGCATGGATTTTCGGGCCGGGGGAAGTATTGCAGGGTTGGGAAACTCCGAAACTCTGCGGGGATTTGTATAGGCTGGCTTCCTGGTGCAGGCGAAACTCATTTGGGCAAATAGTTTTCTAACAATGTTTCTCTTTAGGCTGATGTCCGGAGTCGCGATCACTGTCGCACGGTTTCGCTGATTAATCGCGATTGCGCGATTTACTGCGATTTTCAGCGATTTTGCGAGATTTTTTCGCTGATTTTTGTGCGTAATCTAGCGACGGGTCTACGGAAAGTACAGGATTGCCTTAATACTGCAGGTGTTTCTCAATCCCGCCGTCACTTCTTGCTTGGATGGTTTATCTGCGTTAATATGAGTGAAGGAGCAAGTCGTCACTATGGTGAGGTGCAGCTGTGTGTTCAGTAGGAGAGCCCTTTCGTGTTTAGACATCTGTAGGTCAAGGGTTTACGGGGGAGGCGCCGACGTACATAGCCGAACTTCATTTATTCAGGTCGCATTTGGTTGTGTATATTAGTTCCTGCGCGAAAATAGTGGGCAACGAATTGCGCAAGAAAGCCACTGTTCAAGCGAAGGAGAAGGACTGATTCCTAGCCACTTAGAACGGATGTGAAACGCTAACACTAGAAAATCTGCTGATATGATCTCTTTCATTCTCCTTATAGACATAGAGCAGGCACAAAAAAAATATTTGTTCAGAGCCGAACAACACCTCAGTGGCGCGATCTAACTCTCGGCGCGGATCAACTGTCCAAATCAAACTAACAAAGATACAAAAGAAATCAATTCTCAGTCAAGACCTGACCTTCAGAAACGCACGAAAACTGGCTGCTGTAAACAGACTGCCTCCATCTGGCAAGTCCACATTAAGCAGAGCCGATGTAGGGATTTGAGTTGGCAATAAGCCGATAATCACGACACGGTTTCATTCTCAGAAGCGAAAACTGCGACGGGCGTACGGTTTCTCGACACGCCCGGACAGTGGGTACACGAAAACATATTCTCTGAGAGCGTTAGGAGAGTTCCAAGGGCACAATCTGCTTACGTATTCATTATTAGTCTCAATCGTTCGGCTCGGTATCTTGCCGTGAACGAAGATAATAGTGATACTAGAAATCATGATTAAAAGTAAGTGTCCTATATTCTAGCACAGATAAGAATGGTGACGCGTTCTGGACTAGCGCAGAGAACGCTAGACTTTTTATCAATTGTTACAATGAATTACTTGAGTTCTAGTGTTAATTTATTCTAAGCACAATGTAACTCAGAAGAATCAATGATGCAAAGGAGACGCTCTGCGCAAAAAACAGAGGTTGGAAATGAGGGAAAATAAATGTCGTAGGTAAACCTATCATAGTGTCAAAGAGGCTCACAAATATAAGTAAATTCGTATCGCACCAGACCCAGCAATGCAACAAAGACAAAACAAGCGCCAATCTATAAAGGTCAGAAATTTTCAACCTTTAAGTGGGACTAAACAAAATTAAAACGAAATGGATTATAAGGGTTGCTAAATAAGTGGTTGTTTGCATAATCTTTTTTCAAATATTGGGTAAAATACTCGATCTGCCTCAATAATCCAAGTTAGTATTAATAGTCCATACGGCTAAAGAATCTCGCGCTCCGCGTCGTTGTGATTCCACGTCTTTCGTGGATTTTGGATGTTCTCATTAGGCCTGCGTTAATATGAATGAGAAATAAGAAGAATTAAGATGAGTAGATATGTAGATGAAGAACGAACTTGTTATTTTGAATGTGAAGGTTCAACGTAAATCGGAAGACGTGTCTACGGAGATTAGTCAAGCAAAAATTCGCTAGAATGAGGATTGTGAGAGAATAGACAAGCGTCATCAGCCCCCTGTGGCGTCATGTCATGGGCAAATGTCATAATTGGAAAAATCATTATAGCAATTATGGGTGTTTCTTATTTCTTCGCTTGTCGTGATATAAAGCGCACATAGCATGTGTATTAAGATATGAGTTTGTGACGCAAATTGATCTCTCGATTTTGTTAGGGGACTCGCAATGTTGCGTTGATGGACTCTATTATTTATCGAAATTGTTCCCGCAATCGAAAATGTTGGTCGTCTTGCTTATGAGTGTTTTTGCATGATTCTTTTTTTGATCTCACCGTATGGTTTAAAATATTGTTCTGGGGTGTTTCGAACTTTTAATGGCCACGTTCTTCCATATCCTTCAGTATTCCTTCAGATATTTGAGTGTCGGGAAGAGTTCTGGTGAATTCGCGTTCTCTTCGAAAAAGTGCTCCAGTATCGTACGATCGACACAACGATATTTTGCCATATACGCTTCAGTTTCTCTCATTATAGACCTCCTCTTTTATGTGAATTTCTTGTCTTTTTGCAATTGAATGGTACAGGATGGTAGGTCTTTCTAATGACTGATTAGCACTCGGGTTTCCCGGTTTTGTAACTATTTACTTCCTATTTGAGGAATTGTGCGACTTTGCAATTTCTCTTGGGCCTGTTCCGCCTTGATTTTCTCTTCTCGCGTTTTTTACTAAGCTATGACATATCCATTTTGGTGTGCGCAATCTTAGATCGTTTGGTTGGTTTCTTTATAAGTCGTGTGTTGAACGCAGCTTTTATGCTAAACTCAGAAGGTTCACGCGGGTCAGAGATGGCGGTTGGAACAGGTAGAACTTTTCACCGGCTGAATTTATGCTTCATGTTATTGTGTTGTGCAGTTCCTAATTTCCTGGAGAGAGTGTTATGTAAATGCAGAAAGTGCTTGAGCTTGCGTAAGCAATTATTTATTTAGCTCTGAATTTTCGTTTCCCTGGTGAGTGGTAGATACAATTTTAGTTACGGTTACTATAGGGGTTAGAGCCCTCTTTGTGTAACAGAAATTATGCTGATTATCTCCGCCTCAGGCGGCATGCTAATATAGTGCCGACCTATCAGTTAATTCTTAGCAACAAGCTCTTGTCAATATAGATTGCTAGATCGATTGTATGGAGGCTTCGGCTTTCTGTTTCGCTTCTGCTCATGATTGATAGTGATTCTAATATCAATAGATAATTTTTTCATTTGTGCCACATTTGCGTTTCGGGAAAATAATGAAGTAAAAGGGCAAACAGAACAGTTGGGTGGTGTGCAATAATGGAGGTTCATGCCTTATAAGAGTTATGTTGGTATTTTGGTTGCTGGGTGGTGAGCAGTATAAGGATGGGCTTGACATTTTTTCACGGGCACAGCGTGTCACGGACTTTTCTCGCTGCGAGTTTAGAATAGAAAGTTTGTGGAGTTGGGCGACTCCTACCGCATACATTTTGTACCATCGCGGCTAGTTGGGATCGACTCCAAGATTTCGGATCGAGGTTGTGTTCCGTGGGGGCGCTCTCCTATAGTAAATGGAGGTCTACCCAATGAGTTGCGTTATTTTCGGTTTCTTTCAGGCTGATATTAGTTTTGTCGGTGTGATTGAGAAATTTCCGGGGATGCGTTTTACTTTTTAGGTGTAGGGGTGGGTCTGGTGCGTCGATGACTTCGGGAGTCATTACTTTATACTTTAGTCCAGTTGTATTTTGATAGTTTCTCGGTCGGTTGTTACTTTTTCGATATTGGTGTGGTGTCCAAGATATTTAATGATTGTTTACTGAGCGCTTCAGTACGTGAATGTGCTTGTTACTTTCTCTGGCTCGCAACACCGAATTTCGCCATAGAAGTCATCCGACATCGTTCTATTCTTGACACTAATACGAGGTTAGCTGATTTTTGCCTAATGTCTTCCTTTCTCTTCGTAAGACTATTTCGAAAAGGCGAATCGTTTTAGGAAAAGAAAGAAGCAATCTATAATTGCGACATTAATGTGGGTGGGCTGGACAATAGGCTTTTCAAGTTGAAAAATTCATGAATCCTTCGCCGCGCCAACACACCTTTTCGCGTCAGAACCGGATTCGTTCTTGATGGATAAGGAGATCTGCTCTAGATTTCGTATTCGGTGAGTCGCGATCCTCAACGAGTCGAGAAGATATAAGTATTAGCTCGCCCCTGAAATTCATGCCGGAAAGTCAAGAGTATGAACTATAGAAGTAAACCACGGGAAGCTGTTTCGATTTATAATGACTCAGCGAGAATCAAGGATTGGGCTTCGGGAGAAACTGAACGACATGGAACACCAGGAAGCAAAAACCAAGAGAGAGGCCTGCCCCTGCTCCCCCCGCCCCCCGCCCCCCCCCCCCCCCCCGAGCACATCCCCCGGCCCGAGCTGTCGGCCGCGCCCCCCCCCCCCCCCACCACCGCACCACACGCTACTTCCCCGGTTCGATTCCCCGCTGCCACCCACGTTCTGTTTACCCGTTGCTAACCAGTCCGCGGCCTCCGCTGGGGTTCACTGCCCGTCTTGTTGTGTCTCGCAAATAAGCAATGTCTATCTTCCCTCGCTCCCTATCATCGCCCGACCTCCCTACTCGTCTCACTGGTGACCCCCCCCCCAGCCCCTAGCCCCCTTGCTCGTCCACCCACCACCCTCTCTCGTTCATTAAATGCTCCCCCCCCCCGATATTACCCTCTCCGCCCGGCCCCCTCATCCAATCTTGCTCGCACTCTCAAAGCCGTAATCCTCACCCGTTCAGCTCCCTCGCCCATGACATAAACGCAAGGCGTGAATCATCGAGGATTATGTTTAATCGCCTTGCGTTTTGGTTCTGTTCTTTAAAATGCTTTTGTTGACGGGGTGTATTAGTTATCGTAATAGCTGTCGGCTGTTACGTTTCAAAAGTTTAACGGAAATGCATTCGGGCAGGTGTTTTATATTTGTCAGTCTTTTTTTCCTGCTGGTAGTAATTAATTAGAGTTCCACCGCCAGATAAGGCACAAGGTTAATGGTGTCTAGAAATCATAAAGGTGTAATGATTCACGAAGTTTAGTGAAGGTGTGGAGGTTTAAACGAGCGTGCCTTCCCTATGTGCAGAATTCAGCTGCGTCATTTGGAAAAGGGCTTTTTATATTCTTGTGTGAGTCATTTAAGGTTCATACGTTGGGGGCTAAAGTAGCAAATGCGTCACACTATTCATACAAGCATGTGGAATGTGCTCAATGTGATCTTCTACATGAATTGAAAAGCAAGGAGTAGAGGTACTTGAGGGTTAACGGTATGGATGGTTTTTCTCTTCTGATTTCGAGGAAATGCGCTAATTGCTCTCACAAATGCTTTTATCATTATCGTAAAATATTTTGCAAGAGTGTGCGAATGTAAGGCGAGAAATTTACGTAGTTAAGCGGCTTGCATTGGTTTTGCTTCGCTAAGCTGCTTTCAGGAACGCTCCGCTTGCTCTCTATTAGCGTTTATTCTATGGGTATATGGTCAATAAATATTTTTCGTGAGCGTACGCTGTTTCGGTAGTGTGAAACTCTGTTTAGTGTGTTGTTGAAAATATTAGTTATCCTAATTGCAGAACATGTCAGGATAGCTTTGTTTGTTGGTAGACTTGGGAGGGAAATAAGGATTTCGCCACTATTGCATGTGGCTAGTTTCTTGAGTTTTCACTCCTGCTGATTTATCAGTTATTTTCACTAGTTGTCATGCATACATGATTTGTGAACTTACTTCGGTGCTAACTTAGTTGGGGGGACCACGCGGCGGCGCGGCGCTCTGTTCGTCTGCTCCTCTAAGGCTTAGTCCAAGGGGCAGTTACTATTTCGTCGCCACGTGGCAGTTTCGAAATACGCGCCATCGGCGGACTAAGCCTTGGAGGAGCAGACGAACAGAGCGCCGCGCCGCCGCGTGGTCCCCCCCCCCCAACTAAGTTAGCACCCTTACTTCTTGGAAATTGGCCTTATAGAAAGTGTGGTGCTTTAGTAGAGTAGTGCATTCGATTTTATAATATCGCCTTTCAATTTGCTATTATCTAGTCTCTTCGTGAAAAATCTCGCTGTTCACGTCTCTCCAGAAGTGTGAGTCCAAAAATGAAATCTTGCTTTGTTGCTAGTTGGGGTAATGGTCGGTCTCTCTTGAAATCCATTTGTGATTCAAAAAAGTGTTTCGAGAGGCGAGCATAGATTTTATGAACGTGCCATGCGTCGGTCATGAAATGATTACTTTAGCGGTGCAAGACCGGAGAACTTCTCAAGAAGTATCCACTAGATGTATTCCCGAATTGGACTATCAACGAAGGAGAGCGGTAAGCCTCTTTCAAGCTTGCTTCATGAGATGGAAGTCCAAATATTGATTTTTTTATGGCCGATCATTGACATGACCAGAAGTGTATTACACATGGAGCGCAGGTGATATGTTAGAAGCATGAAATGGCAAACAAAATGCACTGAATGGTTCATCTCGAGAAATGGGATTTCAACCCGGAACCTTTCAAAAATGCAATAGGTTGTTCGACTAGGTTAGGGAACATGTTCGTAATAGTTCTTGGTCTATGCTGTGTGATCGGTCTACACAATCTAGTGCCATATTCCTCTACAAAGTCATATTTCGCCTGGGACAGGAGATGGTCGGGGCAAGGGGACCCCTAGCTTATCTGACGGAATTATCAATGCTACTTTCCTGCCCCATTTTTCTGTGATTGATGGTGTTAGTAGTATTTTTCATTCTGATTGAACCGGACGCACCACAACCCAGCGACTAAAGGTTCTCCAGATTAGCCGTTCTGCGAGGGGGGGGGGCAGGAATATATGTGGCTGGTGAACGTTCTACGTCGTTAGTTCATTTTCGCACCTCCTCTCTTGTCCTCATCTACTACCCCTCTCACCTAGCGGATGCAATCCGCTTTCGAGAAATGTCCACTGTGTTCACCTTGCACCCAAAGCTGGTATTTTTTCGCCATATAAAGTTTGGCTGTTAACACGGGGTTTAATTCCATGCTCTCATGTCTAAATTCAACACTCTTTCATCTTGAGCACTATCGATAAAATCGTACAAAAGTCCACTAGAAAAATATGTTCGTCCTTCACCTCGTCGTTTTATATTTTTCTTTTGGTCCACCATGGGTGATCACCTACCTAGTAAGCTTTTACAGCAGCAGGAAGTGGAGTGTTTCACTCACTTGTAAGCCATCTGTCGTATTGGAGGGTCCACATTAGAGCTCTACTAGTTCCTATATGTATGGGGTAGGGCACCCTGCTCCAAGAATTGACTAGCTTGAGTATCGAATGTCTTATTCCGTCTGGTTTAGTGGTTTTATCCGTTCAGGTATTACGTGAGCGCTCCAATTGACAGCTTGGGAGAATGGGCTTTCCACTTACGTTCGCATCTTACTGCTCTTATTCTTTCGGGTAATCCTGCTATAGGATTTCTACAGGTTTGTGGATTAAATTGGATCGCTAATATGTTTGTTCACTCATTTATTTACGTCTTTGATTATTTTTTTTACTTCTGTCTAAATTTTGGAGTAATTAAGAAAATGCAAGTAATCTGATGCAGAAATATCTGTTAGACGTTTGAACAAAATGCAAAAAATGAGACTGAATGGCTATCAATCGTGAGAGTATTCTGCTTTCTGCCCAGTAGAGAACTTCCATATTTTTTATTTCCTCTCTAGATTGTGTGTAGGTGAAAAGTGATCTTCTTGATTCCGAAAATATCACCATTTACTTGCCGTATTTGGTTATGGAGTGGAACAGTAGCATTTTATTCACTGTGCTTGGTGTTTTCTATGAAAATCAATTGGTAGCCCAGCTCCCTGGGATTTCCTTGTTTTTTGCGTTTGTTCGCTTCACTCGCTTTATCTCATATCCTCTCGCGCTCATTCGCTTTCCAGCGCGTCATGTTCGCGCGTTGATTTTCTCGTGTGCTCACTTGCTCCGGCTTGGCTTTATGCTCTTATACGTTTTGCCCTATCGACTATTGTTTATTTACATCTCGACTTAGTTCATGAAAGAGAGCGATAGTTATTTATTCAATGGTTTTGAGCTTCGTAACGATTCTATCTTGAGGTTTTGATCAAATCCACCTACAGCAAGAGTAGTACTGACCTGCGTAGTATATGGAGTTGTTTACCGGTTTCATTCTTTTCTATTGGAAAAAATTCTAGCGCCCTAGCTTTAGGAGGAGGATTAGGGAGTGGCATTATGAAAATCACCACATTATCCCTTGCTAGGGCCAACTTTTCATGGATCGAGTCTTATCAGATCACCTGGACTTTTTCCTGTTCTCTGGGTTCAGGGCAACGCGAATGATGTAAAGTTGTTGTCGTGGGTCACATTTTGAGTTTTGGAATCCCAAATTTCTAAGGAATCTTAATGTAGAGGTACTGTAATTAATAGCATCTTTTCGTAATTAAGAGCGATTATTTTGTTTCATTGTCCCTCGACTCATGCTGTTGAAGCTCTTGAAGGTGTTTCTGATTACCTGAGCGTAGGAAGATAGTTCAGGAGCATTAGAGTCCCTTAATGTTCTTCATCTATGTCGGTTCTGTGTGAGCTGAATAGCTGACAAAAATCTGAGGCGATAAGATGAGGTCTCTGGAAGGACGTGGGTCAATCCTTTTTATTTTTTTCTATAAGCTACAAGAATGCTATCATTCCCCTTTGCGATTACGAGTAAGTTGAATGCATGAGACTCCAAGGAGGCGATCGATGCCGACAACTCTGTCCTTGCGTCTGAATTTAGAACCTTTTAAAAACAGATGGCCGTCATTTTTCAATAAAAGTGATGCGTGTCTTTATGTTCGAACCAATATCGATCCATCCAGGTGGCGTAGACTTCCGGCTACTGTTGTGTTGTCTAGAAAGATACTTACGGTTCAAATGGTCTCTTTAATTCGATATTGATAAGATCTGAACATTAGTGCCGAATTCCTCACAGCTGCTTATGAGTACCTAGCTTGTAGTTCGTTGCTGCCACCCTCTTTAGAGGCACATCCCGCGATTAGATCATTGCTCCGAAGCACCTGCAAATCACATTTATAGGTTTACAATCGCAGAATCAGGGCCAATTTCGAGACTTAAAATTCGTGGAAAGTTCAGTTCAGAAGTTCAGCATTTCGCATTTGTGGCCGCCTCCGCCTCTAGCACCCACGCAAGCCCATAGCTGCATCATCTGCTGTTTCATTCTCCGCTAGGCTCTCTTTCTCTCTCGTGTTTCTCTGGCCACTGCGCTCGCTGTCTCCTGAACTGTTGCTTGCCCCCCCCCCAATTCTCTCCTACGACCAAGAAAAGATTTCCATCTGTTCTATCAGGGGATAATTTATAGTTTCTCTTCAATTCTCCATTGGTAAGATTTTCTTTCTGGAATGAAAATTGAAGGTGAAATCAGTGCTGTGAAACCACTTTGCCTTGTATCCCAGCATTCTGGTTGAGTATTCCCTCGGTAAGCCGGCCTACATAGGTTTTGAACATCAGCAGAGAAATGAATGCAAATCCTACATTGAATGTCCCTTTGCTTGAATTCTTTTCGATTTTTTCTTCAAAATTTTTCCGTATCAAAGCTCCGTGGAAACAACTCGAATGAGTTCAGTGGGAACATGAGTTGCCTGTTGATGAGACCTCGTTATGACGGGCTATGCTGTTCAACACAATGATCTCACAGGCCTTCACATATGCAGAAAAAATCTGAGATACGGCAGGTCACCGTTTCATGGGGAAGGACATACTATATCTATCCCAGGGACCGTGCTATCAGTAGAGAGAAGAGGAGACGTGAGCAAGTTGACGATGTCGGCACGGCGGTCGACTTCCTTTTCAAATCCAAGTGACTCGATAGTGGTCGATGCTGTAGCTCCCTTATATATGTGTGTGGGGGAAGGGGCAAAAAAGTTTTTTTGCCCATGGATCAAGTCGGTGATGAAGGGGTTGTGGCTAGATGTTCCTTAACCCTTTGACGACCGCCGTTATGCGTGCGTCACTTCACTTTCTTTTCAAATTTTTTCATCAATATTCATTAACTCTCCAACAATTTCACTATTAGTAATGAGCACATTATTATTGCGGATTCCGATAATGTGCATGGGTAGTTTGAAAGTTGAAAAATGCCAAATAAACCACGAAAAACGAGTCGCTTCCGAATGAAAGTGTGGCCCACCGGCGGGCCACACGGTCGTCAAAGGGTTGACTATCCCCCAGAAAGCACCCCCCCCCCTCCCTTAAGTGCCCTCGTCGTCCTCGGGTTGTGAGGTCATCTGCCATCGCCGTCGAGCTCGAAGAGGCCTACTGTGATCGCTCCATTGCTGCTACATGATTTCTTTAATCGCTTAACTAATACTTAGTTTGCTGGAGAAAGTGGCTCTGAATTTGCAAGACCTCTTCTGGCCAACTATCGTTTTATTGGTCTACTATCCGTCGAGGGCCTTGTTGAGCTCGAAGCGTGCACCATGTTCTCGTGGAAATTCTTCTGAAGTCTTCGGTGTAGAAGGCTGTTGTGAAGCTTTTTGATAGATTGGAATGTGCTCTTCAATTTTCAGTTGGGAAGCATTGGTTTGGTTTCAGCAAAGTGTAACTCAATTCCGTTTTGAAGTCGATAGTGATGGACTTTTCCGCCCCCCCCCCCCCCCGGAACCTCCATACATCGAATGAATCAGGCGTGGAATGGGCTGCTGGAGGGCTACACTTTGCTAGGTGTATTAGGCCACAGAATGGTTTTGTTGAGGAGTGAAGTGGTTCGATGGATAGCGGCCAAAAGCGAGCAAGGGCAGCGCAAAATCGACGACCAATGGAAGCATTTCGATTTGTCGATATGGAGGCATGTTTGACGAGAAGTTGCATGGAAAATAAAAAGTATAATCTTTACAAATTCTCCATGGTCTTGTTGAGCTTGGTAATAATTCTTCCATAAGTCTGCAATAGACCATTTGACATGCACGCCATTCCCAAGGGCTATGAGCCTAGCGAACTCAATTTTTTCTAACACTTTATGTCTCACACGATTTCGTTGAAGGGCCGCTATTAGGAGTGTCCATGTTCTCTTTTTTGGAACCTTGGCATTATTGGTCGAATTATTTGCGATAGAAGAATTAAGCTGTTAGGATATTTTGTACGCAGCAAGAATACAAGCGACGTAATCAATAAATAAGTGAATAAATAATTTTTTGTTTCCCGCCACGGTTCATGCCGTAGTTGCAGAATTGGCAAAACACAACATTCAATAGCATCAAAAACTTTGGAAAGTGCAAAAGATATCAATTTTTTGGAGACATTTCAAATAGTAAAAAGTCAGCAATTGCAGCATATCTTCAAGTAGAAAACAAGGAGCACTCAGTCACATATTTAAAGGATAAAGGATAAAGCGTTGATCAATCCCTTTTTGGGATGCGGCACGCATTCTACTTCCATTTGTACATTCGTAGTGGCGTTTGAATGCGATGTGGCCTATACAATGACTTGGGGGCCAGCCGATGTACAAGTCAGTGTTTTTATCCTCCCAGACAAGTCTGGTACCAATTAACCGACCCCGGAGGGATGGAAGGCTTGGTTGGCCCGGGCGACTCACGACCCAGGATTTGATCCCCGGACCGCTCGCGTGGTAAGCGTGCCACTTGCCACTTTACACTTCGAAAAATAAAAAAAAAGGAAAATAGCTATACTTCGTATGATCATGCTAAGGATTTCCAACTTTTATACCGTTCCGTGATACTGCGGGGATTGCTGTCGTCTTGTTTCTCCACAGTTTTCAATTTCGAGGTAGAGGAACTTAAAGGCAAAGTTCGGGCTCAGACCCACCTAAGAAGCCCTTACCATGGCTAGAAGTGCTGGGTACGCAAGTGCAAAGGTAGCGCCACCTTTCTACATCGAAACGCGTCACTAGGACCCTAGGCGCCATGGACTTCTAACAGACTCCACCAAACTTAACATGGTCCGCCCACCGTTCGATATCTTGTCTGCGTCGCTGCGTTGATCTGCTATGCTCTCTCTTCTCGGACTTCTCTACCGCTCTCCGCGCTCACATTATCTCTCATCTCCCTGCCCTTTTGAACTTCTCCACAGCATAGAGCAAAATGCTCCTGTGTATTTCAGGATTTTCTTTCCTTTTTTCTCCACTGGCGGTCCACCTCCCATCCCTACTTTCACATTTGAGTGGAATCACCCATCAATTTAATCCTGATTCTTGCCTTTAAGGAACGGCTACAACGAGGACCATTTTCCATTGTTCCTCACTTATTGCACGGTACCGTAGACAGAGTCAACCCTGCGTTGCGCAGTTCGCAACGGCACGCTGTATGGGCGGAGACGCAGACGGCTCGAGCATGCGAGTGTGAATGTTCGCGCGAGAGAACTTGTCTAATCGGGCGAAACTGCGCAACGTGGCCGTTGAGAACTGCGCAACGCAGGGTTGACCCTGCCCAGGCGTGCCATATAAATTGTTTATCAGCCACCAAAATTGGATATTT
>MU869559.1:23539-44402 GCA_036418205.1 Ostertagia ostertagi | reverse complement strand
CTCACCCCCTTCCAAAAAGACACTGCGAATGCCATCCACTACAAAAGCGCCTCCTCCCCTGAAGAGCCAACTTTAGCCTCTTTGCTTAATTCCCGACGCTGGCTCAGCTCGACGAAAAGTGATAAGTGGCTTGCCTTCCCATGACCCGTATAGACAAATGTGTTGATTGCGCATTCGCTTTAGTGGCACATTTATGCAGTCAAATTCGATCAAATTTTGGAGTTTCGTGGTCATTCACTGACAAAGTTAATTAATTGAAGTTTGTGTTTAGTTCAGTAGAAACATGAATTTCACTAAGGATTCTCGATGACTCGAAAAACATGGCTCAGGAAAGATTTTCTTGCTGTCACTCGCCTTATCAAAATCATTTTCTTTACCATGTTAGTTTCTCCAAAAGTATTTTCTTTTCGCTTCTGTGTACTTAACTGAATTGAAATCTTATGAGGCGTGACGAATTCTGCACTTGCTGGGGAATCACTCAGTCTGAGAAATAATGCAACTGGCTCAGTTCAGATCCTCAAGTAGAACCGATAACATTTTTGGTTGAGCATAAGTGTGCGTGTGTGTTTTTTGAAGTACCTACCCTTCTGATTTTACCTTTGACGATCCTTGATTGCGCCCTGCTCCTTTCACCTCGTTTTGTAACACGTTGTGGGGACTATTTCACATTTTTTCCATGCAGGGCCAACATCGTTAGTCAGCATTGTGCACGCATCGCATACGTGCACAGATCTTGAACACTGCGGTGTGATTCATTACAAAAAGCTCTAAGTTCCTTTTTCGTATCACTTGGATCCTAAAAGTTTCTAGAAGAGAAAGTGGTGTGCAGCAATGGCGCTGCTTGCAATGTACAAGGTTTCATTATTAACACGTTGACGACAGGCTGACGCGCATGCGCGTCAGAATTTGCACCGCATCGGACATTCTGACGCGCATGCGCGTCAGAACTATATATTCATTTTTATTGTGCTTGCGCTCCTTCTTCTCGAGTTTTTTGTATTCATTCTATAGATAATACATTAGCATAACTATAAACCACATGGCAGCCAGAGTGGTCAAATATCCCTTGATTTAGCAAAGATTTTCTGAACGCACTTCACTTTTTCCTAGTATTCCTTTCACTGTCGTAAACATTCATATGAAAGATTGTAGAAGCAGTTAATACAAACTCTGTTCGTAATAACTTCGTATAAGCATTGTATAGAGTCATTTAGTACAAAATCTGTGACTTTCGAGATGTTGTATTTGATGGAAGTACTTAGGTATAAATGCTTTTCATTCGCAGCGAAAGTGATGTTTTACTTCTTCGTGGTCATTATGCGCTCTCTCTAAACAAAAATCTACTGCTATTTATATAGTTAACCTTTGTGCTTTCATCCTTGCCGAAATAGTCCTATGAAGATTCAAGTTATTGTGCATTTTTAACAAAAAATAAGCGTAAGTAAGGTGATGACGGTGCAAAATGCCAAAAGCACGCGATGTCGTCAACGTGTTAATTGTTGGATCGACCCTCGCCCTGCTAACCACGCATTCAATCCCTCCATTCGGTGAAATGGCACGAAACTTCTCATCGAGGATGAAAACATAGGCTTATAAACCGCCTACCCCTGAAAGACATTGCAAAAAATAAACTGCATTGAAAAGTACAATCTCAAATGGAAGTGGAGCACGACGCGCACCTTTGGAGATAGATTTCTCGATGAAAAGGCAGCCCATTGAGACTAATAATGGCCAGTGGTGCAGACGAGAAGAAAAAGCTAAGAAAAACGTATTAGAACTCACAAAATGGAACCGCTTTCGCCCGTTGATCGCCCTGATGCGGCTCTCACAGGTGGCGATCTCTTCAACGCTAACGCTCTCTTGGCCATACGGCTACAGGCTCAGACTAATTCAAGGGGGGAGGTGACCTTTCGCGCCAACAGCACGCCAGTAAGAAAGCCATGCTACGACGCTGAGGGCATATCCTTCAACGCGAATTCAATGTCGGTCTGCAGCCTTAGGAGGTTCGCCTTTGCCTCTGCCAACTACCAACTAGGTAAGTTTACCTTTTTGCGACCTTCACACTTATCGTGGAGCGCTCCATTAAGAGTTCGTAAGAGGCAGATGCTTCTTCCGTTGAATATCCACCCTCTTGGCTCAAATAAAATGCAACTCAATGACATTGCATAAGTCAGAATTTCTGCTTGAGGTGCAATTGGGAGCGGAGACCCAGCTGTATTTTTTTACTCTTTTAACTCCTTTTTTGGATTCCTGCTAATCACTCTTGCCGTATATAGTCCCTCTAGAAAGCGCTTGCAGTTGCTCTGCTCAAGTTGAATCTTTTACTTAAAGGAATCTTCCACGGAAAAAGCTCCGCCTCCATTACCACAGAAAAACGATACCTTAGGCCCCTAGCCTCATGAGCATAGCAAAAAGAACGGAACATAAGCGTTAGTTTCGATAATACTAATCCTACACACAAGACAAAATGATCACTCTTTCCGTGGAAGATTCCTTTAAGGTATCGTTTTCTGTGGTAATGAGGGCGGAGCTTTTTCCGTGGAAGATTCCTTTAAGAGGACTCGAATAGATCTTCCTTTTCCTTAGCCGGAAGTCCTTTCATTGTACCTTTTTCTACCTTTGCCTATTTTCACAAATGTTTATGTCAACTCGACTTTATGCTCGAGTGATCGATACTACCCGCACCCTAGCACTGATAAATGACCACCCCGTTCCCGTCCAATGCGCATATGTGTTCTTTCGAGCATTTTTTTCATTAGGTTGTTCCGATTTTGTGTTCTGCCAAGTTACCCTCTTCTCATTATTTATAATATTGTGGTAGACGTCAGTAGATTCTCTTCTCCACATAATTTCAACTCTGTGCCGTGGTAATCTCTGGCCCAAAGTGATTTCATCCATTCCCCCCAACCCCACTATCCCCATTTCATTTTTATCATTGTCATATCAGTGAACAAAAGAATTCGCTGAATCAATCTTCATGCTTTCTTTTTTATTCCCCTCACAGAAAAAGCTGATGGTAAACTGAAATCCTAGTCTAATAATTTGTTTCAAATTATCATCGATTAACCATAAATCGAAACAGCATTTTTAAAATTTGAGGCCACTAATTGAGAGAAAGATACGTAATGCGGTGAATAACCAATCACGAACACTTCTATCGTCACTTTTGTTTTTTTTGGGCTTGTTTTATTGTTTTGGCCGGCAGGTGCTGCATTCCGCACAATAAAGTAACCCCAGCATTACAATAAGACGACCATAATTCACAAGCGTCTAATTTCACGAGTGTTACACGTCAGATAAATCCGTATCTGCTTGCCACAGATCAACTGGTGCGGGGGGGGTGTTGTTAATGCACAGGGAGAAGTCAATAATTCCAAGGACCAGTTCACAAGAACTTCAAAAGTCAAAGTCCAGCAAATGACCTACACGAGCACGCGGCTCATCCCGAAATAGGACTTTTTATCAAAACACGTTATTTTTCAGGAGGCTTAAACAAACAAATTCTTTCGCAGAAATTCCGATGCTTTAGACCCCATCAAAGAGAGCAAAGTACAGTGAATTTGTCGAATTGTTTTCTGGTGGTTCTACTTGAAAATTGTGATAAAAAAAAGTTTATTATTCCCACGATCCGCTGCGTAGTTCAACGCATGTATGAACACTTTATCGTCTTTTAAGTTCTTTGCCTGCTTCCCACTACCATCAGTGAATGAAAATTATGGGCATTTGAATGTTCAAAACTTGCGTTTTAGAGGTGGCCAAAAAATGTAGTTGAAAAAACGGAACAACGAGACTATTTTCGAGAGAGTGGTCCTTCTATAAAGTTTCAGTATTGTGCGAAAGCCCTAATCTCGTAGGCATTTATCCTTGAAGATCTATGTAAAGTTGATTATGAAAGAAGTTATGAATGTTGGAAACTTGCAGGTGTACAAAAAACGGAACAACGGCACGATTTTTCGAGAAAATGAGTATTAGCCAAGGTGTAAACATGATCTTGTAAAATAAACAAATCAATATTTCTATTTTTACCGTTCATGAACGACATTTAGAATTAGATGTATTCTTCAAATGAAAGAGTTCGTATAATGGCTGCGATATTCCTACGAATACCGTCCTACTGCAAGCACCCGCTTGTGGGCTTACTGTATAATGTGATACTGGATTATTTCCTTGTGCATTCCCCGATATCCTCTTCGAAGTAAACCAAACCCTATGGAATAGGAGGTTTCGGAGAAGCTCTATCACTCATTCTTTGTAATTTTGTTATCCATTCATGTCGATGAACTCTACAGCGACGCTAAAACATTTGTCGAGGCCTGCCTCGAAATGGCGCTGGTTTCGCGATTGAACGATAAGATCCGCCTAAATGTTAATATATGCCAAGAAGCCCAATTTCCACTGCTTTCTGAACGACCGCTATATCGGATAGTTTAAGGTAGTAAATGCATCTGAAATAAACGTTTTCGAAACGTCTGAATATCAGAAATAGAAAAGCAGTTTGCCTTATCTGAATATAATATAAAAATATATATGTCAGGCTCTGTTTTGATACACTGTCAATAACCTCTTGTTAGTGCACTTCAATTTCCGCGGAATCAAAGGCAAAGACGCTATCGGCTTACGAATACTGGAGCATTGGGAAGGGCAATACATGTGAACCGCCCTGTACTTCCTTCTCAAAATCGCCCGCGCTTAGACCTTAGTAGAAACAGACCTCCAGGGCAGTCAACCCTATTAGATCGTTTTACTCTTCGGATAATTTTTTACCCCCCCTTCAGGGGTGGTTTGATACGACCCCCCTTTGTATGTAACACTTGTGTAGAGACAGTGTTTACCATCAATATTTATTTCTACGTAAGTCATTAAAGATGAAACTTTAGCAAAATCCACGACAGAAATTCATCGCTGCTTGCAAACACGAAAAAATGAGATGCATTCAAAGATATCCGTGTACTCCAAAGGGTTACCAAACTAGGAGATGAAATAAGCTGAACCAGTGACCGTAATATTGACAACAATACCTGATAAAAACTTATAAGAAGTCAGAAAAAATTATCGCTCCAATTGAAATACTGAAATCCTTCACGTTCTTCAATTGCAACACAATTTTTACACCCCTCTTTCTAAGGCTATAACTTCCTTCATATTCGAGCTTCAGCGCCGAAGTGATTTGATTTGGAAAATTCAAATTATTCTCTCTCCAACCATGGGTAAAAATTCTTCGAAAGTTAATTTAATAAAAATTTAGTACGTTGTTACTTTTTTCTGTGCAAAAGCGACTTTTTGACCTTCAAACGATCATAACTTCTTCAAAGTCATTCATTTGGGAAGCTGAACACGTATAATAAACTACAGGATTCAAGCTTTCTAAGGAGCACCCAAGCGTTCCTGAAAAGATCAGTAGTTCAAAAATTAGTCCCGTTGTTACTTTTTTGGGGGTTTGCGTTACTATTTTTTTGGAACCGCGACTTTTTTACCTTCAAACGATCATAACTTCCTTCAAAGTCATTCATTTGGGAAGCTGAACACGGTGTAATAAACCACAGGTTTCAAGCTTTCTAACGAGCACCCAAGCGTTTCTGAAAGATCAGCAGTTCAAAAATTAGCCCGTTGTTACTTTTTATTTTGTGGGGTATTCTTCAAGCCATTTTCTCGAAAACGCGAGTTTTCTTAGGTTTCACTGCCCGTAACTTCTTGGAAGACCAATGTAATGTTCAACTTAGGATGTGCTAGAAAGTATCGAGCATGCGCTTGCACTACGTTCCTTGCCTTGGTACGCGCCACGCCTCGGGCGCCCTTCTAATTCGCTGATTCATTTGAAAGCTCATTTAGAGGGAATCGTGGTTTATAGATGCTGTATCAGTCATCTTACGAAAACGTAACGTGCTGGCTATTATCCGATATTACCAAGAATCCCACTGTCGGCCACCGAGAGGGTACGACCCCCCTCCCTCCAAGCTCAACTGAGTACGACCCCCCGTTGTTACTCGTAACAACGTAGGGCGTGCTTTCCAAGGGCGTTAGCGACTTTTCATTTTTTCTGACGTTTGCTGCCCGTCCTAGGCTTGCCTAAAGTGACACCTATTTGGGAGTACCGAAAGCACCTACTCTTTACATTTCGAATTTTCGGTCTCCCATGCACTTAGCCTGTTTCCTCTCTATAACCATTGGCTTTTCGCTTAACACGAAATGCTGTAAGTACTTCGGCATGGCATCTTTAGTCCATGACATTTTCTTTGCCCATAATTTTATCCGTTCCTTTCCATTATTGTCGTCCACCATTGTTGTTATCAACCTATCAACTTGACCGCTTTCCATTGTGAAAGCTACATCACAATGTTTCGAATGCTCTTCTCAGTCGTATCAGTTATCAGAATTTCGCACTTCACTTTACAATTGTGCCTCTTGCCATACGACTCATTCGCCCATGATTCTGACACATGCGTTATATTAGGTCGGTCCATAAGTCTTGCAACAAACTGGCCGAATTTTGAATTTAATATTTTCATTATCTTTTTGTTCCATTCATCCGGCATGCTACCCTCCATCAATATCTACAACCTATTGCCAACACACTAGTAGCTGCTCGATGCCTCCCTTGTAGGACTCTACTGAATTCTGATCGAAGAAAGATCAGATGTCGATTTTGACATCATCATAGTTAGGATGAGCTTTCTTCTCTAGGAGATGGTTTGGAGAGGGGAGCAGAAGGGCATTATTTGCCTCGAGGTCAGGGCTATAACGTGAATACGGAAGAACTCTCCGTCCCAGAGTCTCGAAATTTTCCTGAATTTTCTTAGCAAGAGGTTTTTCAACGGTGTCATACAAAAGCAAACTTTGCCTTGTTTTTCTTTCGTATTAAAAGCGTTGCATTCGAGCTGTGGATAGTTGACTTTCGCGTTGACTGCGACATCTACACGGAGGGGTTTCCAGAGCTTAACTCCTCCCGTGTTCCACCAAAAATCCGAGAAAGGCCCTACTTGGACGAGGTTGAACTTAACATAAAATTTTCCTCGGAAGCTTTGTTGAGCTGTGACTTATCGCTGCTTGTTCCATTGTTAGTAAAACTGTACCCACTTCTCATCTCGACAATGGACTGATGGCCAACTACTAAAGAATCACTGTATCGATGAACATATAACGGTGTCAGATCGTGTTTGGAGCTGAATCGGGCTCAAGGCACGTGGGGACCAAACTCTACATTTTCGGATCTTCACAAGTCTTTGGAGATGCCACAGTGCTGTCTCCTTGTCGCATCGGAATCGCTCTAGCAAATGATCGATACTCTATCCAGATCCCTTTTCAACGGCGTCAGATAGAGCATCGTGATTGTCAGTCACAGGGTGGTTGGAGTGTGGGTTATTTTCAAATAAAAAAGTCAACGCTGAGCAGAGTGAAGCGCCGTTGCACTGTGGTTTGAGAGAGCTTGCCCTCGCCTATCTTCTGGCCAATCCTTGGTCTAGCATGACTTGCGGAACATTCCAAGCAGTACTCGTAAAAATTAAGGGCACCGAGAGCCCTCTCGCGAAATCGGTGTAATATCCATAATAAGTAAGCAGACAACGAGCTGGACCGTTGGCTGAAATTGCAAAGGTTGATGCTACGTCAGGAAATATGTTGCGGATTTTCAGGAGTTCTCCCTAAAATTCTATAGCATTAAATGTAGTTTGTTGCAAGACTTATGGACCGACCTAATATAACGATATCATTGTTTTCACTTATATACTTGCAAGCACGATGTCCACTTGGACAAGCAACTCACCGATCCCCCGAACCGCTCCATGGTTAACTAGCAGGCATAGCGTCTGATATGTCACTAGCTTTGCGCGCTAGGCTCTAGGAGCTCTCCGACCCCATAAGGCACGCGTTTTACAAGCCCCCTTTTTGCCACCGGAACAACAATGCTTGTGCAGGTACTGAGGCATTCGGTCGTAATCGTGCAGCCACCAACTTGCGGCTAACCGCTGCACTCCTCTCTAATTGTTCGAAGGGTTTCATCTAAGAACTCATTGAATTTGTGTTGGCTAGCTGTTTGGAAATTGAACAGCGAAGCGCGAAACGTTCACCATACTCTCCCCCCCTTCAGACTTGGTGAAGAAGAGGTTCCTATTTACGAGTCCCTCGATAGTTTCTTGTGTTCTCTTCTTCATGTAACTTGGCACCCACAACTTTACATTTGAATAGGATTATCCCGCTCTTCAATTATGAGTTTGCCTTTAAAAGAGGATTCCTGATAAGAACGAAGGTTAAAGAAGTGGAAAATTGCATAGCTCGGAGAGAGGCGGATCTCCTGAGTCTGCGGACTGATATCCAATTAGCAGCGAAAGATTTGACGTCGCTGATTCAGCGGGTGTCACTCATTGGCGCGTAGCGGGTACGCCCACCCATATCCAGTGGCTTTCGCGCACACTCTACACGTGGCGATAATTTGATAGCAAAGAGAACAACGTAGTTTGAAGTGCTCACGAGCATAAGATTCGGCCCATACAGTGCGAATCAACGGCAAAGAAGGGGTCCTATTTCTTGGGTTCCGCGTCGTTTCGAGTGGTTCTGCTTCATTCCTGCTCCACTGACCACCTTTACCCTTATTTCCAATGAACTTACTTTCCAACGTAAATTTTGCCTCTTCATTCACTAAAAAAGTGTCTCATCAGAGTGGAGTACGATCATTTGGACTTTCATTTCTTTGAGCCTCTCGCCTCCAATACTTAATTCAACAAGTGATAGTTGTGTAGGCCTTGAAAATGTCAAATTGCCATTGCCCCATGCCGTCCCCGCTCCCACCCTACCATTTGACAGTGTAAACATTACTGTGACGGCAAAGTTTCTAACGGGTTTAATGACGCTTCCCCTCACTTTCATTTTTTCACCTTTTATGAGGTACTTTTGACGGTCATGGGAACGTTTCAAAAAAGCGGAGGATATTCAATACCTTGTAAGCGATCTGGCTGCTGACGGTAGTGTGGATCAGGCGATAAAAGCTCGGGATCAACGCGGCATGGATGAAATGGAGGGAGTCCTACTGGAAGTTATGGTGCTCCAGAACGCTCAAAGGGAAAGGTGTACCGAACAGTGGTAAGGCCTGCGATGCTATACGGCAGCGAGTGCTGGCCCCTGAACAAGAATCACGAAAGGCAGCTTCACTCCGCTGAGGATGCTGAGTGGGCCTGCGGGACGCGACTGGACAGGGTCAGAAACGAGGATGTCAGAGCGGTCATGCAGACTGCCCCTGTCCAGCTGAAGGTACGGGAACAGCGTCGCGATGGTATGGGCATGTGCTAAGGAGGACCACGGGATCTAGGATCAGCTATGAACTTCGAAGAACAAGTCGAGCCACCATCCAGAGAAAAGGTGGATAGACCATGTAAAGAAGAATCTCACTGAAGTCAGGGTCACGGCAGAAGATGCACTGGACAACATCTAGCAAAAACAGTGGGCAATGCGATTGGGTGGGATTAACGCGTGGAGAATAAGAAAAGACTACTTTCTATCGCTCACCCAACAGAGCTCAAAAGCATAGCTTTAACGCGGTGCTATTGGTTTGAAGAGCGAACGAATTTAGAGGGAAAAGTAATGCCACACCGCGGTGTCTGCACCTCTATTGCGTTAGCTCTGTCTCGTCCTTTCGTTATCAGAGTCTCTCATCTAATCCGATCTTTACTGTGAGTAACTTCGCGCATAGCCATAAATTTACTGTGGAAACCTTTGTTTTTGGCCTAGCTCTCTTCTATTGAGCTCAGCGCGAGGTTTTTATAAAACTCGATCGGCTAACATGTTGGAGAGATCGCCAGCGTCTGAGTCTGAAAAATCTAGTCCTTTTTTACAGTCCGACCGAACGTTGCCGGTACCTTACACAAGTTCAATATCAGACGGGACACCAGGCAGCACTGCAAGAGACCGCTCACCATAACCCAATTTTTAGCCTAGTTTTTGTGTTTCTGGTGGTTGTTTGGCATTTGTTCACTGTCGGACCACATAACATCTGTAGTTTTATGTTTGAATCGTGATATGTAGCTGTATCATGTTGTCGCCTAAACTCCTTTATGTATAACTCGTGATGGTTGCATAGTCGTCTGTGCCTTAGACAACATTTCTGCTGATCGCTTTGGCAGGTGTATTTCCAATGAAGGGATAGCTTCCAGATGCCTACATCAACAACACGTCCTCTCTTAACCATTGAGGACTACCGAACCGAATCCGCAATGAAACTGAAAAAGATGACCAGAGACTACTATGAGGCCGGTTCAGACGACCAGTTAACGTTAAACAGGAACGAAAACGCATTCAAAAGGTGGGTGTTAGTCATTTTCAGAGCATAAGCGACATAGTATAAAAGAGAGTAATTAAGTGAAGAATTTCAGTATAAGGTGTGTGTGCAACTGTTAGGTACCACCCACACCCTGAGCATGTGGTTCCTCTATGTGTCATGTGCGCAACTTTCCTTGAATCGGCACCCACAGATCGAATTTGTGCAGTCACAACGGTTTATAATGAAGTTGTGGATGCTCAATTGACTAAAAATAAAAAAAGAAGCAAAGAAAACCGTCGATGAAGCCCAAAACAAAATCCTCCTTGAAAAAGGAAAGGGGCGGGGCCAGACGAGTTGTACGAACTTGCCTGCTCCATGGCTCAACTAACCCGCGCGTATTTGAATTAGCCGCTACGCCGTAATCCACGTTGCGTGTCATGGGGTGTGCGCTACGTAACTCGTCCAAATGCTAAGATTAGTCGCCAAATGCTGACTTTGTAAGACCCTAGCGCCATTGTCGCGCACTTTCGAGCCGCGACAACGGCACATCTGTGCTACTCGTGGGCTACTCTATCCCACCCACTGAATAGATCCTTTGATATGACTTCTGCTGGGGTTGTTGCTTTGATAGGTCAGAATATAGGCCCAACAATAGGGGCTGTGGGTGGTACCGAATAGTCCCTCCCACAAGTTCAGCGTCATTTCAACATTTATTTTAACCGACAAGACATATAAACAGTGGTGGATATGTGAGCTAGCATGAAGCTTAAGACATGGTCGCGCCATGCATCCGTCTCATAGTTCATATTGTGACAGTATTCAACACAATATATTAGGTCGGCACGTAATCTCTAAGGCACTTTACATTTATTGCTGCAAAATCTCTTTTGTTAATGGAGCTCCCCCATCGTATCTTGCGATTTAACCCACAGTCAGCATCCGAAGAGCTGGTCACCTCATTTGCTTTTTGCTTTCTCTAATTAATGGTAAGGTTCCAAATTTTTCAGAAGCTCTTTCTTATGGTTAGCCTCTTTTTTCGTGACTGACGATCAGGATCCTCCAAGCACCAAGCTACATGGGAGAAAGCACAGAAGATAACCGACACACGCCCCCAATACACAGTGCACCAGCGGTTCACTCTACCCAGGGTTGCTTTTCTATTTGAGGCCGCTTCACACACCAACCATCCCGTGCTTGGGACCTGGATGCTGTACCTGACACTGTTGTAGAGGGATCATGATAGACCTTTAGCTCTTTGCCAGAGCAATTCTGATGCGACAGGTGGCAGCACTGACGCATTTGTCTATAAACTAATGAAGACTTAGAAATATGGAGCTCCATTTGCACATACCCTGAGCCTGAATCAACTCCAAACGCTTCCTGACACCATCATGTCCCCGTTGGCTTTATGTGGTTCTTCCGACAGAACTTCAAGCACAGATGCCAGGGGATAGGAGAGACTGCAGTGTATTAACAAACAAACGGCAGTAGTCCAGCTCCAAGGAATCCGGAGATATGGCAGTCATGGTCCAATCTCATTCAAACCGGCTCTTCTTAATTTAAGCTAGAAAAAGAAAGGAACTGATCAGTGGGTACCTCTTCGTGCACATGTCACAGTCAAGGCGGAAGTAAACCGCCGACAGCTGGATCGCAACGTTCTTTGTGAGAGGAGAACTAGGCATAACGTACTTCTACGTGAAACTGTTCTACTCAATGCGAAAATTTTTATGAAGAATAAAAGGATAAAGCATTTGCCGTTGATCAATCCCTTTTTGGGATGCGGCACGCATTCTACTTCCATTTGTACATTCGTAGTGGCGTTTGAATGCGATGTGGCCTATACAATGACTTGCGGGGGCCAGCCGATGTACAAGTCAGTGTTTTTTATCCTCCCAGACAAGTCTGGTACCAATTAACCGACCCCGGAGGGATGGAAGGCTTGGTTGGCCCGGGCGACTCACGACCCAGGATTTGATCCCCGGACCGCTCGCGTGGTAAGCGTGCCACTTGCCACTACACCACTTCCGCCCTTATAAAAAATAGAGACCCTTAAATAGACAGTTTTTTCACACCCGCCTTATAACCCTGACCTGACGACAAAAGGATGCCCATCTGTCTCTTATCCACTTTTTCCCATTCAATTTCACTAGAGAGGCATTCAATACCTACCATCACGTTGGCAACACGTGGCTCATATTGGTGGTGTGTACTAGATTAGATATCAGAGGAATAAAAATGTATTAACATCGGAGAGCAGCCAAGGTGGTTCAGAAATTATGTGCCGATCTGACAACAACAATCGTTCTAGTGTTGGAACTTCGCACAAGATTAAAGTCTTCATGAAGATCCTTCCTTTGTTGATTCTTTTTCCCTCACGAACTCATTTTGTTTGAGCGCACCAATAGCGCATTTTAAATGAATAATTTTAATCAATTCTTTATTCCTATGAACTTTTCCTGACAAGTTGTAAAAACCTCCACGCTAGAAAAGCTTCGATATACGACTTAGTGAAAGAACTGAACTTCGCCCATTTCAAGGTTTCTGATTCGCCCGAGGTGCTTACGTGACGTTTCCAGTGTGGACACATCGGTAGAATGGTATGGGAGGAAGCACAGGTGCGTCTCATTCCAATATGCACCTTCTTCATAATGTGGCGAAGGGGAACATACAGCTTTTAGATTTCCGAAGTGCCTCTTGGCCTAAACATTTCCGAAAAAATTTCCACTATTCTTCAGCTTCCCAATTGGCCTTGCTCCTTCGGCTTTTCATCGTATGGCTACAAGAGATGGCGAACTGAGCACTGTTAAAGGTAAGAACTTGAACAAACATTTCTGAACGTAGTCTTACTGGAGATATCGACGTCTCCCTTGAAGGCAAGCCCCGGAATTAGGCTTTTTAATAGACAGATGGTCGTGTGAAACTGTTAGGTCCGCATTATAGAGGTCGTGTCACCCAGGCCGCCGAAAATGGTTGTGAATTCGTGCTCCGGATATGTGATACCTCCAGAAAAAATTCTTGCTTCTCTAGGAGACAACTGAACATCCCACCTTTTTATTTATCACTTTTCAGGAGCATCTATGGCTGGAGCAGTAATGATTTGTAGTTCGTGGTCTACAACAGCTATTGAGGAGGTTGCCATGCAGGCCCAAGAACAAGGAGTCGAAATTTGGTTCCAGGTGATGACATCGTTACGACCCATATTACAAAATCATGCACAGAAAGCAATTAGCTTTTAATTATGGTCTGAAATACAAGGCACAGCGCTCAGAAGTGCCACTGCCCTCTACAGTTTACATATAGTTTTCCAGTATTTCAAAATCGCTTATTTAGTACTGGTCTTTTGCGGTAAGATAAAACGTAGGCTCGAAAGCTGTTACTCACGAATCACCAGGATTAGTAAAAATTACCTATGAAAGTTTGAAACCCAGGTCGTTCAATAATCTATTGAGATGCGCCACGCATTCAGATTCCTTTCTATATTAAGGATCGACATTGCACTTGATTTGGATTTTGCAACTGACGTGGTGCATTTAGTAATGCCATAATTACAGATAACTAGTATATTCATCCTACGAGGCGAGTATCGCAGAAATAAATGACGGCGCAAGGGGTACTCCCCAAAAGGCCCGTCGGAGGAGGACGTGGTGTGCGATGTGGGACGTGCATTGGGGCACTCTATTTAACTTGACGCGAAATCCCCATAGTGCGCACGCAACTGAGTGACATGAGTGCCTCAATACTCGTAATTTACCTAGTACCCAGTCCCAGTCTTAGTAGGACCGGCAAGGTACGTTACCATTAAAAATCAAAAAATAGGAAATCGGATTCATTGTTCACATTAAAGGGGTTAGCGAAGTAGTTCAATCTCTCTCTCCAATCACAGCGGGCAGAGCTATGACACTAGTGTCGCTACTACATATGTACATGCCTAATATCAGGTGGATTATACTTACCAGGAAAGGCATTCAACTTCCCATGGAACTTTGAGATGAGACCCAGATATATCGATAGAGCTTCAAACGCTGATTACAAATATGGAAACTAAAACTGCAAAATGAACCTGCCAAGGAAGTTGTGAGCAGTCAAAGTTGGCTGGAAGTAAAGCATTACACTAGCCTCCGGGCTTTCAAAGTCGCCGTGGAGTAGTGGTAGTGCTCTCGGAATTTGCGCTCCGACGGGAGGAGAGCTTATGACCTCCAGGGTGAATAGCGAGGGCACCACTGCTCCGCGGCGACTCTGAAAGCCCGGAGGCTAGTGTAATGCTTTACTTCCAGCCAACTTTGACTGCTCACAACTTCCTTGGCAGGTTCATTTTGCAGTTTTAGTTTCCATATTTGTAATCAGCGTTTGAAGCTCTATCGATATATCTGGGTCTCATCTCAAAGTTCCATGGGAAGTTGAATGCCTTTCCTGGTAGTGGATCGGGTCCTGTCAAGCCTTACTATGCACCTCCTCTCTGAGAAGATTGGTTAGTTAGCATCAGACAAGTCTGAGATGGAAGGGATCAGTCGACTTTTATTAATTACATACATTCACTTACATTCGCTCTAACAATTAGAGAATAAGCCACGCATTAATTCAAGTGCCACTACTTCTTCTGAATGGAAATAGAATGCGTGGCTTATCCCAGAACAAGATAACGCTGAATGTCTTGCACTCCACAGTCATTATCCATTTTATATTCTTTTTAGGCCTCCAAAAAATGCTGAGCTTTATGATACCTAGAGTGAACATCGATTTCTATAATCTAACTTCTATTGCTTTGTTAATGAAACATAACTCAAATCTATCCATATTGTTTACCTATTACATTTTAGCTTTACGTTTACAAGGACAAGACAAATCACTTCGGGTTTGATATCCCGTGCCGAAGCATGTGGCTGTAAAGCGCTGGTCCTCACAGTAGACGCGCCAGTCCTGGGAAGACGCCTAGCCGATCTTCGCAATGCATTCACGCTTCCAGATGGGTTGAGGTGAGGGATTACGGTCAAAATTACTACATATCCAAGAAAGCGATTAGGGATATTTCATTTTAGATTTGCAAATTTCTCCTCGCTGCAGGCGTCAGTGATGCCATCGACTAAAGCTGGATCTTCTGGTTTTATGGAGTACGTATCGAACGAGATCGACCCGTCGATCAATTGGGATACGATCGATTGGCTATTGAAGTCAGTTTCTAGATTTCGGAGCTCAACCGGTCTTCTACACTTGTGTTTACCTTCAGGAGTACAAAGCTGCCGATCATTATCAAGGGTGTGATGCGAGGCGATGACGCTGAAGAAGCTGTTCGTCGAGGTGTTCATGGAATCATTGTGTCGAACCATGGTGGACGACAAATGGACAGCGCTCCTGCTACTGTCAGTCAATCTGTAACATTTACTGTTAGAGCCTCACCCCTTCCCTCTGGCCTCCCTATCACCACTCCTAGAAAAAAAGGAGTGGACCTTTTGGTTCAGACCAATACCCTTTGAGATGCGCCGCACATTCAGATCTGTTCGTAGTAGCACATGAACGAGGTATTGGCTATATAATGAATTGCGAGGCCCAGCTGGTATACATGTCAAAGTTTTTACCCTCCAAGAGGTCTGATAGTAGTTGACCGACCCGGACGGGTCGGAAGGTGGATGGCTTACCTGAGCGAGACTCGATCTGAAATTTTACCACGGACCATGCGCGTGGTAACTGATGAAAATGGCTATCTTGTATTTTTACGGCTACCACACCCCAGCTCACCATTAATTGGATTATCACTAGTCCAGCTGATTCTCGCACATCTTCAGCGTCACATTTTGAATAAGAGGGTTTGTTGAGCACCTGGTAACTGTAGACTAGAGATCCACCCAAACAATTCCCATCATAGTAGTGAGGCTGACATTCTGACATGGCATAACGAACTACCGCGGCGGCTGTTATTTATAATAGTTCGCATGTTTTATAAATCAACCCTAGCTGTACTTCGAAGTATTTTTTTTTCTTTTCAGATTGAAGTTCTCAGTGAGGTAGTACATGCAGTTCAAGGAAGAGTTCCGGTGAGTTTATGAGTTCCTACTTTAGCTGAAAGGTTTTGCTCGAGGCTGGTAGTCAGAGTTCGCGACTCATCGCGCGATTCGCGCAATTCGCTGGTCGCAAGCCCCTTCTGAACATTCGAAACGCTGAATACGTACGTACAAGTAGAATCATAAGCAGCCGTAATGCAATCATCACTAATGGCGGCGAGATTGGAGAGTACTTGGCGAATCGCGCGACTGATCGCATACTCTGACACCAGCCTAAATGGACTCTGAGGGGCTTCCTGGGCGCCACTCATGGGTTGCTGCCATTTTTTATATTAAATCCGTTCACAGCACACCGCCTACAATTCAGCGCAATTCCTATTTTGTCTATCACTGATCAAGCAATTAATACGTTCAGGTGTTTATTGATGGAGGTTTTCGAAATGGTCGTGATGTGTTCAAAGCGATAGCTCTCGGTGCTAAGGGAGTCTTCATAGGACGTCCTGTACTATGCAGGAGTCTGATCACTGTAAAGGTACGGAAGATGTTCTGTCCACAAGCAATTGTTTAGTCGCAAAGGTCTTTCCGGCCTAGAGACTTACCAATGTTTGTTTATTCGAAAACAAAAATCAATAAAAAATCCGGAAAATACAGGGAGCTGAAGGCGTCGCTAAAAGTGATCAAATTGCTGCAGACGGAATTGCCCATACGATGCAACTCGCAGGTTAGCACTGGTTGCCATTTTTCCATATGTTCAGGCTATCCACAAAACTTTTCAGGTTGTCACTCAGTAGAGGAAATTCAAGAAAGTCCGGACATTGTTGTGCATCAACGATATTATTATGCGAAGCTATAAAAGCTGAATATTTACTGCTATCTTCTCTAAGATGTGAAACAGTCACTGTAACAACTGTACTAAGATCAAGCACTAATTGACCAAAATAAAGCTTTGACATGGAAAGAATAATAAGTATGGTATCAAAAATCATCCTCCATTCCGTATGATGTTATAATGAAGGGTGAAATGACTGAAGATCTCGAAGGTGGGGGTGCTAACTTAGTTGGGGGGGGGGCACGCGGCGGCGCGGCAGTCTGCTCACCTGGGCTCTCTCGAGCGAGACAGTGTAAACTCGAACATTCCAGCTTTTCACGCATGTCAAGTGACTGCCCCCACCCCCCCCCTAGACTGCCTACACTCCCCCTGGCCCACGGATTTCCGAACATGCCAGGCGAGCAGACTGCCGCGCCGCCCGCGTGCCCCCCCCCAACTAAGTTAGCACCGTGCACCGTACACTCTTCCAGACCCTCTAATAAGACCATCACACAAATTAGTGATCACGATGACCGGTGTCAAGCTTTGCGATTTGAACGACTGGCACCAGTTTAGCAGATGTACAATATGAAAAAATGCAAAATTTGTTATAAACATGAGCTTGCTCTAAGAACCCTTCCCAACCCTAACCGGCCGTGACCCCACCAGCAATCTAACCTTATCCTAGGCATAGGTATCGACTTTGTTCACTCCGCCCACTAAGAGCCTACTTTGCTAATCACCTAATCGATACGCATGCTTCTGTAGTTGCCTACTCGCTTGAATCATGAACTCTGAGAATTGTCTGTGTTGAGTAGGTTGGGCGAAGAAGAATCTGACAATGGAGTTCCAACGTGGTTCAGCTAACTCAATTTTCAGTGGTAAAAGTGCACATTATGAACGACTCAACGCATTCTCAACAATGAATCGATGTTAAATGACCGCATAATTTGGACCAAACGGTGGTTTGAGGGTCATCACAACAAAACAGAAGTTATAAGCTCTCGTTGCGAATGATGTCAAAAACAATCCAGCCCTGTCAAATTTAGTAACAAAGCGTTTCAGGAGTTCAAGGCCTTGTTTTTTGTTTGATTTTGCTCTTTTTGTTCACATGTTTATCACATTATAAAAGTCCGGAGCGTGAAGCATATGAAACCATTTGATGAACTATCTTCTATACAACACATTGAAATGTAAAACATTACGCATGTGATGAAAAATGCACCACACCATAGTAGCCTGGAAAGTGGGACCCTATAACGAAAGTAAGTAACGTCCACCAATTGGTTCTTCATCTGTTCAACAATCTGGAATTTATCAAGAGACTTTCCTGCGTGGTTATTCCCTAATGAAGGCGCAGCGTATGGTCATCGGTTAGAGAACGAACCACATGGCGATATTGAAATTCAAGACGAAAGATGGCAACATGTCTAACATCTTGAAACATGGGAACCTTCTAGTTATTTTGTTCAAGTCATGCACATTCGAATTTATTGAGTAAAAGGTCAGAAAAAATACTGTACATATAAAAATCTCCCTCCAATCATGCAGGTATCTTCGGTAGACCGAACTCGTCCACTTCCAAGCCCTCCGCAACCTGAAGATTCACCCATTGGTGGAGGAAAGAAAAGGTTCTCCTACATTCTATCACGTACATAGTTCTAAAAAGCGAGAAAACATACTTTGGAGCTGGTTGGTTTCGAAGCCGGCACTCCAGGTGCACTAAGGGCCTCATCGAGATAATTCGTGTCCGTTTCGCCAAGGTCCAACTCATCTCCCAACATTGCCAACTCAGCCTCGAGATCAGCCTCGTCAATCTGAAAGGAAAGCCTTCTAATAAATCTAAATAATCTATAAATCTTTATAATCTAGTAAATCAAACTTAAGAAAAGCAATTTCATCAATATTGTTTGCATTCACGCACAAGTCCCTTCGAAGTGGTGTTAATTTGAGCGATGGTATTGATCTCCAGCACGCAAGACACTTGCTTTTAATGTTCAGAACTTCTGTTCAGGATTAACCGACTCAACTACAGTGCTTCGCCGCAACAAGCTCATCTTAAGCTCAATCTCTCACCGCCTTACTTTGAGATAAGCCCGTCCAAGACAAAATAAATAAGCAGTTATTTTACTTCTCCAAGGGTCAGCGCTGAATGCGCAGCAGTACCTACTTGCACCCTCCTAGAAAATCAGCTGTTATACTGAGCACACTGGCGCTAACTTATCTGGCGCAGCATGCAGCCTTCGCAAAATAAGGCTAGCTTTCAAACATATCAACCGCACTGCTGAATCATAGGCGAGCACATCTCAAGAAAAAGCAAACTCTGCGATCAGTCAGGTAAGACTATCCTGTCGAAAAGGGAAGCGAAGGGCTATTCAGTACACAAACAGAGATGAAAAAGAAAAAAACTGATTCAAACGAGTAAAAGAACGCCCGCCCATTTTTGCGGTTAACTTGAAATATGCAAGAGTACAGTGCAAAGGAAGAGGGACACGGTATTGATTGTTTTAGTGATACTTGTCAGGAGCTCATGTCTTAGGCCGATGTCAGACTGCGAATCGCGCGATTCGCCAAGTCTGACATCGGCCTTAGGGAGACACTGAAGTGAGAGAGCCACACTCAGAAAACTTCGGACATAGCTTTAGGGTGGGGAAGGGATTCTGAAAGAGGACGTGAGTAACCGTTGTTCTCCCTGGCGTATTTCTCCTCTCCTGGGCTCACCAGTGACCCCTACAAGCCACCTCAGCCTCGTGGTAACCATCATTGATAGGCGGAACACCTGACGTTGAGCGGAGTTTCGTGTGCATTGCTGCACCTTGGCGCAAATATCTTGCAAATTCTGCCTCCATAGGTAGAACCTGTGCGCTCGCGGACCTTTCTCAAGCAGAGATTCCATTGTTTCAAATTATCTAGGACTCTACTTCTGAAGTCCCTTACACCACGTTCCACTCAAGCGGCGAAATAAAGAGTTTGACCATAGCAACCGCTCCTAATGACTGTCTGAAGACGTATTAGTGAAAAGAGCTAACAGTATAGGCCGCCCCTCAGAAATCAGGAAGCAAGAATCCTTTGCTGAACGGATATCTTGTCCTCGATCATGCAATTTTCAATCACAAACCCACATATATCCCACAACAATGAACAATTGAGCGTATAATAATAGAGAAGCAAGCACAGCAGCATATCACACATATGAATGTGTAATAAAGCAGTACCAAAATTAGCAGCACTCACGTCTGGCGTATCATATTGTCGACTCATCGCCTCTTGGATCTCGTTGTTCATATCCAACATATCCTCCATTTGATCTTGCAAATCTTCAATCTAAACAGAAAAAAATAAACTAGAAATAACGCCCACATTCCCTTTCCAAAAAGACTCACATGGTCAATGTTCAGCTTTTTGTATTCTCTCTGCATTGTCTTCAGGCCTGTCTTCATGGCGGCGACCGTGACCTGGATAAATCCCCTTCACATAAATACGGTGAGCAGAATGAAAAAAGGTGCCTACCTGAGTATCCTTCATGCCTTGAATAGCGAAATTGCTCTGATCGACATTGAATGCCTGCTGATCAAGCTGACCCTTTTGGTTTTCATACATTCGTTTCATCTTCAGCACCCTACAAACACTCTTATAAGTGAATAAAAAGCGGTATACCAGTACCCAACAGTTCACCTCAACGCCTTCTGTTTGATCATGTTCTTGCTGGGGCCCTCACGCATCTTTGCCATCTGATCTCGAAGCTTAACCAGCTCTCCATCTAATTTGGCGATCTTCTTCTCGATACTCTCACCTCTAGATTCGATGTTAGCT
>MU869559.1:7725-21691 GCA_036418205.1 Ostertagia ostertagi | reverse complement strand
GGTGAGGATGATTAATCTCCCCCCTGCCAACCGATATCGATCGTGTGCTGAGTCATCGCCCGTTGCTGCCACTCTTGTGCCGGGCGGCTCCGTCGCTGGTGTCCAGCGACGCAATCGCCGAGTCTGACCGAGGTCTAATGCGTTAATATTGAGCTAATGGTACCAATTGAAATCGATCAAGATCAATTTATATTTCAAATATTGTGCAACAACTTAACTTTAATTCTGACATTCTTTCACTCGAGTTGGGACTTCTAAACAGCAAATATTAACGCTGACGCCTCATCACTTCATCTCCGATAGGAAACATTTCCAAAAAGTTATATTATTTTATATTTTAACGTAACGAAGAGGTATCCGATTTTAAGCATAAAATCAGAAAAACGGTCGATAAGAGCCAGACACAAAAAGGCAGAACCTAAAAAGTCCCTTTCACAAAATGAAAACATACGCGGCAATGTGACACCTATCCAGGTGTGATTCGCCACTCGACTGAAGCGCTTGAAGCACTACCGCTCCTATTTGTCTAACATGAATGAAACCTCTGCTGATTAGTATTTTTCAGCAGGTCTGAAGCGTTCACCACCAAAACTTTGAAGAAAAAGACCTGCACTCTGTACTAAGAAATTATTACCAAACGAAAAAAAGCAATTTCTTCACACAAGCGCTTTCCTTATCGCGACACGGCAGGAGAGCTCCACGACAGCCCATATCGCTGGCAGCAAACGAACTTGCGTTTTTTGGCACAAAAATCAATGAACAATAAAGCTGAGCAATACATACAATTCTTTTCTCGGTTATTCTTTGGGTATTGATTTTGGATACTACTACGGAACTAGTAATCATCGCTACAAAATATCAGAGATGGTAGTAAACCGTGACAATTTGTAGAACTTAACCACCGTCGTGATACTCAAACGATGAATAAAAATTTACGCCCAAACCTGAAGATTTTTTAGATAGGGACTTAAAATTATCAGTGGGCTTGACCCAGATACAAAACAGCGATCAAATATCCCGGAAAGGCCTCCTAAAGCAGCTATAAAGGCCCATTCAACTGGTTTACTTGTCACCCTGCTCCCATAAATCGCCAAGTAACTGCCAGGCTTCTTAGAGTAGTGAGTGTTATTGGCACACTTTTGCGTAGCAACAATAGGGCACACGCGTAGTCAGTAGTGCATTAGATGCGTATCGATCGTCAGACTTGCCCGTGTATTCGACGATCGATACGTATCTAACGCTGTGGCGACCGTTAACCAATGTTGCTGTCGGACGAACAGACTAATAATGGCACCCTAAGGGAGCGATGTGGTGCTAACTTAGTTGGGGGGGGGCACGCACGCGGCGCGGCAGTCTGCTCACCTGGGCTCTCTCGAGCGAGACAGTGTAAACTCGAACATTCCAGCTTTTCACGCATGTCAAGTGACTGCCCCCACCCCCCACCCCCTAGACTGCCTACACTCCCCCTGGCCCACGGATTTCCGAACATGCCAGGCGAGCAGACTGCCGCGCCGCCGCGTGGCCCCCCCCCAACTAAGTTAGCACCCGCCTGTATAACTGAAAAAATTTTGAAACTCCTCAGCTAAAATAATGTCTATCTTGCGGATAAATCTTAAACCTAACGATCACTGATGGTAATCCCAGCGCTGCTCATCCCCATTATAGAACGATGCGCTTGAAGAGTAGAGAAGACTTCAACGGTAGCAAAACCGAGTGTTGAAAAGATAAGAACATTCCCAGACTGAGGGCCCGTCAAATTTCATCGAAGATTTTCATCAGCAATCATGACTCATCATTCAATTGTGGGTGGCACCCTCAAGCGCTGTTTGAAGCCAAGTGCGGGTCCTCTCAGGACCCGCACTTGGAATGGTTCGCTCAGCGGCGCGGTCGCGCAGCGTTTGCATTCGAACGTTGTCAACAATATCGATGACGTAGGGAGTTGGTCGATTGCCAACAGAGCGAGTTTTGGGCCCATTGAGACATTCATCTCTGGAATCTCTTCCTGATCGAAAGAAAAACCACCCACTTGGGAAATTGTGTTCATATTTAAGCATTCTTTCTTGATATCGTTGAGCACAGGGATTTCAGTAGTTTTCTTGTCTGCATAGGTTCTGTTCATTCTCACCAGTATCACTTCTTTGATCGGTCTCATGTAAATCAGCCCATATTTCTAGAATAGCTATATTCCTGAATGAGGCATTAGAACTCGTTCCAAATCGCTATTACTCTCGCCTACTAGATAGTATGCCGGATACTGAAATCTCATCTTCTGCTGTTAATGCGGCTTGCTCGGATTCGAAGGAATCAGAGTCGATCAAGGTTTGTTAATTCGAGAAATTTACTTTGTCAGGCTCAACACATTAGGATGAGAATTGGCTTCTATTAGACTTTCAATATATCTCTCCGAGCTCTTTTTGCGGTAAATGATATACCAATTACCATCGGAGCTGTTCATCGTGCAAGGGAAACTGCACGTGCAAATGTTTTTTTTTCCAATTTCACAACTTTATGATCTCAGCGATTGATTTCCTGCAGGAGTCAACGTCACTAGGCGCAGATTCCAAGGGCGCGGATGTCACTGATGAAGGTGTAAAGGAAAAGAAAGAGGAAAAGGGCAATGGATTGATTGACAACATAGACATCAGTAGAGTAAGTGATTTTTCTTTTTTTTTCTTCAAATTCTTATAGCGATAATCAATTGATGCGAATATTGATTTTCACTAAAAATTTGTGTCGCTGCTAGCTTTTTGCGAGCGTATGCCTTAATTATCGAGGATTTCAAGTTTATTGAAAGATTTCTGGTTCTTCATGACATAAGTGCAGAAGTAGTAAATCCGGCTGATCGCTAGTACTTTGAAAGGCGGAAACTTTTCACTACCTGCGATCATGCGGCGTCGCGAATTTCGCTGAAATTTTTTTGCTCGCTGTTAAAGCTCAATGTAGATTTTTCAGGAGGCGCGTAACCGTGTGAAACTGTACGTTCTATGCGATCAGAGAGTCTGGGATGATCGTGGGACGGGTCATGTGGCTTGTGTTCAGATTCCAGATCAGCAAGGCTTTGTTATTATTGTCAGGCTAGAATCTGCCACTAGCGGAGCAGGTGACCACGTTGCAGTTTTTCTTGCTCTGGTTCTTTTTGATATTAATATCCGAACGCTTTTCTACGGGCATCTCTTCAGATAAAAATGTGCTGGAGTCGAAAATCCTAATGGACACTGTCTATCAGAAGCAACAAGTGAGTCGAACCTTCTTGTTACGTCATATCTAATACTTATTGCTCATGAGGTTTTGTGCTGTTCTTACTGCGACCTCTCTCATTGCTGCTTTTCCTTACATTTCTAGCTCTTTTTATCTGTTTCATCCCTCGTTATCCCTTCTTTTTACCTAAATTGTTACAATTTTTCTGCGTAAAATGCGGAGAATTCGCGAAGTACTGTTCTTGATCGTGGCAATGACAATGCTGCCTGTGCACCGTTAAGCTTGTGCATTGAAAAAGTAAGGTTTTCTAAACTAGTTAATCCATTAAAAAACTAGATATGTTGTTTAACCGAAAGTTTTTTGCTTGTCGCGAGAAAAAGCAAATCACAAGCAGGTCTAATTGCGTGAAATTCAGGACCGTTATACTCGAAAGTAGATGTGTAATACAGATAGAGGACTATGTGACACGTCACAGAATGACAGGGCAATTGTATAAAAAAAAAAATGTTGGGGGGGGGGGGCGAAAATTTGTAAATATGGCTGACTTATGCCATCGCTAATTGTTTATCGGTGTGTTGCTAAAGGCTCCTCTTAATTCCATTTCGGTCGTACTTTTATTTCGTAATCCGCATGGCCAAGGAATAAACAGTTCACATTCAGATCTGTTCTGCCCAGTGTCATTTCTGAGTATCATCTTTCATGTACGGCGAACGTTTGGGCTTACGCAGTAGACCGTCGTTACCACTGTTCAATACCGCTTCATTGGTTTTTATTTGAAATACTCAGGGGGAATCAGAAGCGATCCCTGCAAGTTTCAGTGCGAATGGATGAATAGGCATCACCTAATGATCGGGAAAGCTCAAAAAGGGATATATTTGGTTGTTAACAGCGGATAGGAGCTGATTGCAAATAAGCTCTGGTAATTTATACCTAGTACTTACCGGGTTGGTATATTTTTTTGTTATGGCTATTTTCTCATCTAGAATTACAGTCATTGAGTAATCCTAGCCGTTGTTTTCCGACCTAAGTTTCGTCCTCCAGGAAATGATATGCGGGGATGGTTTGCATGCCAAACACTTTCATTTGGCCCTGACGAGGAAGAGGGACAAGGCGAGGGAAAGTTGTCATGCAGAACAGGGTGCACAATTAAAGGTGCTACTTATCTAGTATAGAGCTCAGGGTGTAGTAAGTTTTTGCTCAGCCACGAACTTGAATCAGGCTAGCATTAGAAAAGGGTTCTAGAGGATTGCTTAGGGTGAAAAAGAAATCAAACCTGTCGGAGACGGATCGAAAGGGAAACCTCATCTCAGCTTGAAGGAGGCCTACGAAAAGGAGGAAGCGCACCAATGGGTGATTCGGAACCCCAGACTACCTGAGTTCTAGGTAGAGAGATTATTATTGTTGTTTATTAGAAAAACGCGTGTCGCCACTGTCAAAAAAAAACAAGGATCATTGCGGTAAAGTAGTTTTATTCGCAAAGAAGTGGAAAACCCCTTAATTGTAGTTTGAACTAGTTTATTTCATTATGCAAATACACTGGGAAAATGTAGCGGAGATAAAAAACACAAGTTTAAAATAAACAAAAAAATTCACATTGCAGGACATAGAACAACAGCAATAGCCTGGATAATAAAACAACGAGACTTATAAGGCAACTAAGCATAAACGTAGTCGCACGTGTTAATACTGCCTGCTTTATGCTTCCTGCAAAAATCGTCATTGACGATGCACAAGGAGGTCTGGATGAATTGGTGGATTTAAGTGATACACCAAGATTGGTCCTTGACCTTCTGAGTAGGGCGATTGTTGCAATTGCATCATTGCAGTCCTACAAACCAAAATGAGCTTTTATTAATAAAGTAAGATGGGGGGGGGGTGGCGTGACAGTATGATAAATGTACCAGTGAGAGCCGGCTTGAAGGGCAACATGGTTTCAGTGGCGTATCGTGTAGCATCCCCCACTCAATTTCAAGGAGCCGTCGAGAATTTAGTTTTTGCTTCTGTTTGAGAATTGGGCATTACAATCAGCATTCTTTGTGTGATGCTAATACTGGTTCTATCAAGATTTGTTGTGCCTGCTAACCGGGGTTGTTCAGTATATTAACAATAGTTAAATCAAACACCCTACTGTACTCGTCCTGTTGGTTCTGCTCATTCCCTTGCTTTCTTCAAGTCCCAATATGTTTCAGGTTTTTATTGGTTTATTTTATTTGGCGAAATATAAATCTAGTGCCAAGAATTCTAATACATGCTTCCAGTTCTCTTTTATTATAAATGCAGTTTTTTTGCCTTCATTTTTTTTTTCAGAAAGATAAAGTAAATAATCGTAAATAAAAAAGTGAACTAGCAAATGAACTTGCAAGCCAGTTCAGGGTAAAAAATTGCGCTTTAGCGGCTGGGTTTGGTTCCATCTTGCTATTCCTATTATCATGCCTTGTAAAGGGTGATTTGCTTCTATAATGACGTTATTGCAAGAGTTTGATTGATCTCGTGATTATTTCGATTTCTTTTTTGCATTTTCGGGAGACTTTCTCAATCGATAAATGACAAATGTTAGCATGATGTAGCTTTAATGACTCCATGCATTTACATATGTCCTCCTCCATTTCATCACTCCAGATGGAAGTGGCTTTGCTTTTTGTGGTACCTTACAGCTTTTCACAGAGAAGATTAATTGCATTAGTAAATACACTTTTCACTTGATTTGTGCTGCTTGCGAGCCGTAAAGCAAACAACGGCGTAAAAGATGGGGCCTGAACATTCTCGCTGCGGGTTGTTTTCCAGAGGATCGCTTTTTTACTGCCATTTTTGTCTTTTCATCGTTAACCAATCTTCAAACTTCCCTATTTACCAGCTACAAATTGTGGTTCAGTTGGGTTTAGTCAGAGGCTATTCAAAGTAATTCGCAAGTTCAATATGAGAGGTCTGGAAGTGGCTTCAGATATTATCCGTTCTATGTAACTATGGTGTGATTTCTCAGATTTAGTCCATTAATTTGTGTATTATCATGCAACTTCTTGAATTGGGATTTGATTTAATTTATGCTCCAGTGAAGAACGCTTTAATTAAGATCATATAAGCGCTGCTAAAGCTGTTGCGCTTTTGTGCGACCGTGCCCGATTCCGTACTGGTTTTTTGAAGTTTTTACTTCTGAAGGGTAGGATGTTTATTCGACTGAAAAATTGTTTTGTTACCATTACGGTCAACACTTCGTATTTTGCACTGCAGTACGATAGGTTTTGAGTTGAAAACGCGGGCACTATAGAGCGCCCTGTTTTTGTGTTGACGTCAGGTTTGGTCGGCGGACTGGTTTACGAATGACTAGTGCCAGAATGATGGCTGTTTCGTGCTGCTAGAGAAACTCTGTGTTCGAGTCAAACGGTCACATTTCTGCTCTATGAATATTGTGACAAGCGATTCCTGATAGTTTTCAATTTTATGCTTATTTCACTATCCCATTTTCGTTTCTTGCTTTCTTGCTCACTGTGGCTCTCTTTTTATATTGGCTGTGGCTGACGAATAGTAATCCAAGTTAGTCAAAAGGAAATCGCGTGTGGGATCTGTCACTGTTCACCTGGATTCGGCTTCACTTTTAGCGAATGCTTTTATAGGCAGAACAGAATATGATCCCCATGTAAAGTGGTTCAGTTCACGATTTAGCTCACTCAACTGGAAGGGTTTCAAGGGTAACTTGATACATGTGGGCCAAAGTGGCGTCATTTGAAGATTAGACGTGATTTCTTAAAGGGCACGTAGAACGGATTCACTATGAATATATGTGCAGGCACATTGACGCTTCATTGGTTCACTGTTTTCCAGAATTGATATCTTGCTAGATTATCTGAATCTAACCTCCAGAAACTTGGCATTTATATCAGAAAAAGTTTGCGATCTATCTGTTGTGTATTGCAAGTGTCCACAATGTCGTTCAAATGGCGTTTCCTGGCCATTGGTGTGTAATTCATCACCTGTCGGTCGCACGCAATTAGAGTAAGTGAACACTGCAAACGTAGATCGAAAAGTAGGAACTTTAGCTCGACTTGTTGGCCTTGACTTTGAAGGCCTTGAGGATGTGGGATATCCACCGTGGCATTAAACTGGCTTCACTTGCAGAATGGTTACTGCGGATTTCTGGTTTCAGTCTTATGAACGTTTCGGCAAATTGGCGTCCTTCTTTGCATATGTCGCAAAAATTGATTCCATTATTACGATACTCTTTAGCTGTTGAAATATGAGAAGTTCTGAGTTTTGCTGTGATTCTGCCTACTTTTTGAAGTTGTTCGCAGAACTTGCTTTACACCTATGACTTCCATCAAAATTCCAGGAAGAGCTGATTCAGAAATTTGGTTAGTGAAGGGATTTCGCTCATGAGGCGAAAGCAGAGGCATTAATCAAGTGTTTGTTTCCCCTTCCAGAATCAATGCATGTGTACGATCAAAGGAATTGGGTTAAAATTACAACAGGGCATTTGTCGCACTCAGTTTGCCCACGTCATGAATACTGTATTGTTTATTGTATAAATGAAGTGAGGGTAGGCGCACAGTTCACCCAAAAGTCCAGCTGGCTTCTTATCTTGTTGTATTTTATTTAGTTCATGTGTTTTACCTACATCAAAACCCCAGTGATGCTTTTAAATGATCGCAGTGTTTTTCCTACAGCGAATGTGCCAAGTTGCACTTTTGACAACACTTGTCTGTCCTCGGCGTGTCAAGAGTAATGAGTGAGAAAATTTTGAATCAATAGATGCACCAGCGAGCAAAAGGAGTAACTTCGTGTTTTATAATTAAGGCAATCCAAAAATCCAACCTTAATTGTTGACCTCCTCTGTGTATTTTTCTTATTCGAATCGCTGAGACTCACCAATTTTTGTCCTCAGCCTTTGAAGGCTTTGCGGTCAATCACAGAAGAGGTTTTGAGCGAATTTATCCACGTGGTCGCAACACTTTGTGAAGATAAGCTTATGTAAATCTAGGCTAAATCTCTGAAAGATAATGTTTTTCCGAACATGACAAGATTTTTGTTGTTCTCTCAATATTCATTGGGGGAGGGTATCACTTAAAGATCCTCAAATTTGGGATTATTCCTGGGTGGATATGTAAATGATTTCAATAGAACCTATGGTACTAATTTTTGTACGATACATTTCTGTTTTTTGAGTCTGAATATTTGAAGAATAAATTCCAAAGGCGCTACCTGCTTTGGACTGTAGCTTTTAGGAAATCATGCAATTAAGCTATCCGGTTTTCTCAACCTCGACAAATCTGCATTTACAAGTTGTGCACCATCGTTAACGGTAAATCGTTCTATGCCCTATAGATGACAAGTGCACAGCAAAGATAAGCAGCTGTGCTTCTATTGCACAAAGCTCATTCGCCTTGTACTTTCCTCTTCCGGTTTTCGCAGTTATGAAGGAATTTACTGACCATGTTTTTTGTTCTTGTTCTTTATTCTTCTTTACTCCATTCCATATTCTTCTAAATCAAATTCACTCGACGGTAACTGCCACGTGCAAGGATGTCGCCAACTGAATCCTCCTTGCGTTCGGACCTACGATTCGTAGTATTTTCTGCGTTAATTTAATTTGTTGGTGAGGTAATAGTTTTTTAATAGAGTCATGATCGTCAGCTGGTGCACATTCGATGTCGCCGTGTCTCTGAATAATCAGTCTGAAGGAAGGGTCGTTCTCACCTGTATCAGCTGTCGTCCCGTTTATCACCGAATTTCTCGAGCGAACGCCAACAACATCTCCATTTGTCGCTGACGGGCCAAGAGTTTATTTCAGCGGGTCTTTCTTGCTGAAATAAAACGAATCAGATCATTTCTCCCGTGCACGGCTTTTGTGGAAGGTGGACCTCTTGCTGATAGTTGTTGTCGTGTTTTTACGACATCTCAGGTTTAGTGATCAACACAGTACAGCCCATATGTTCTAATTACGCAATCGTCGACTTTTTGGCTAAAGTGGTAGCGTTTTCGATAATTGATTTTCGAGACTTGGAGATCGAAACCCCGTACTCCTCTTCCTTCTTGTGTGCGGCGGGGATTCCAAGCGTGTTCCATTGAACAGGCCGTTGGAGCAAAGTCAGTTTCTGAGGCATATTTGTTAAGGCAGAAAGGGCTCCAGGATCGAAGAGCTGGGCCCAGAAGCAAATGTACCTCTCTTGAATTACTTCGCATCGCTTCCATGCTACCCTCTGCAGGTTTTTTTTTCTGCTCAACTTTGGAGATAAGGAATTAACCTGTAGTACTACGACACAGGAATATGCTTGCCGTCGCGGTAGTCTCATTGTGAGTTGTGTCGTGAAAGAGAATTAGCGTTCAGCAGAAAAGTGGTAATTTCCTTCACAGTTCGTATAAAAAGCAGTGTAGTGCAGCGCTGATGAACTCGATGGCGATTTGGGCCTCTCAATTCTCACATTATTTTTTGCTACAATACCTCTTACAAAATCTGATTCCTCAATTTTGGTCGATCATTCTTCGAAGTTTCTGATAGTATTGATCAGGGAAGTCTCACTTGGGCAGACACGTTCGAGTAGTAGCGATTACATGAACTTTGAGCTCAACGATATATTATGCTGTCCATTGTTCGTGCTAATGAACATGTACTCTTTTTATGATGGAATAGAGACGCCCTGCTCAGCCATTTGTTGTAGCGTTATTAAGTTTACTATGTCTAAACAGCTGGAGTGATGTCGCGTTTCTTAGTTCCATGCATCATTAATCCGGGTAAATGAGACGTATGGCCGGTTGCCAGGCGACTCATGATCTCATCTTTTATTTCTTCCTGACTTTCTTGTTGCGAATGAGTGCGCCTCGTTAGGCGGGCGACACCTGTATGTGCGATAACACACACCTGGTTGCTTGCTAGCTCTTTACGATTGTTCTCTCAAAACTATCATTTCTTAGTGTTCTATCCCGAAGCCTCATTAGGACTCAAATGTTGTATAACACAAAGAACCACCAAAAAATTTCATTTCAAAAGAATTCCAAGAATTCACAATTGACAATATCGCATGTAAACGAGGGCACGGCACAAAAAGTTAACAATGTGATCAGGAGGTTAAGGCTCCCCGTACGCCTCATATTTTGTTCATCACACTTTCAAAGAAATTCTTTTCGAATTGCTTTTTGGTTTTTTTTTAGAAAATTCGGAGTTTTCGTGAATTTTTGTAATTCTTTAAAAAATTGATACCTCTTTGTGATATACAACATTTGAAACTATTACTGTGTGAATTTGTGTGCAGTGGCGAAGCCTATTTAATAGGATACGAATCACACGTTCTCAGCCTACCTCGTTTGCGTCTTGCGGTTTCTCTCGCGTGGTTAATTGGTTGAGATATCCTGCAATTTGCTGCGCGAAAGTAGTTTCTGAAGGCAAACGTGTTCTTATACCATCAAACTTATTGAAAACCCCAATGATAAATCCAACAGTCATGAATGCATCACGTGTTGAGTTTCACCAATTACGTTATAAATGATTTTGATCATAAACATTGGACAGGACATTGCTTTTCTCTTTTTCATTAACACAAGTTTTACTCGCTAACACAAGATACCGGGGCTCATTAGTGGCAATAACTACGGGAACCGCGTAAAACATGTCTGTTCTCGCAAGAATGAGGAGGCCTCTAGCGGGGGGGGGGGGGTACTGGTGTCTAAGTCCAATTTTCGTCTTTCCAGGTCCTGCTCCCCTCTCTAGGGCTTTTTAGTCTACAGGATTGATCAGTGTATCACGAGAAGCCCAGTCTTCCACACTTCTTTTGTAGATATGCTAATAATATTAACAGCAGTTAGAAACTTCCATATGAAGTTTTGTTGATAGAATGTTGTTATCTGGTACGAATTTCTGGTTGATGCCGTGTTTTCGGAGTGATCATTTTGTACTCCTACTGACTAGTATAGGGCGCCATTCGTTGCGGGACCCACTGCCTTAACCCGCGGGGATCCCGGTTGAATTCGAACATTCCAGCTTCTCACGCATGTCAAGTGTCTGCCCTCACCCCCCACCCCCCTAGACTGGCGACACTGCCCCTGGCTCACGGATTCCCCGCTCCACATTGAAGGGTTCACTGTAGCAGGAGGCAGTGGGACCCGTAACGAATGGCGTCCTTTACTAGTCAGAAGGAGTACAAAACGATGCGTTCGTATTTTATACGCTGTGAAAGCTGTTTTAGCGATTGTGGTGGATATTCATAAAACACATGACAACCGTATTGCACCCTACATCGATTCCTTGACTCGGAAATGTAAATGATTAGCATCTTTAATTGATTACGTGAGAATGCCTGAGGTGATTTCATATCCTCCTCTTTTTCCCTCCTTTAAAATCCACGTTATCTGCTTCTATCTTATTTACAATTTGAAAATTCTCAGTCGGTTCACAGAACGATATTTTTCTAGGAATACTGCAATGACTCAACAATGTACTTTTGTATGACGATATTCTCATAGTTTTTACTTCAGGAAACCCTGATTGTGTGGTCAGAATCGGATACGTGCGACCTGGCGCTGAGCTTCCAGGAAAAGTCGGGCTGTGAGGAGATCTGGGCGAAAATTTGCGAGGTGCAGGGACGTGATCCTGGAGACTCGGTACGATTTTTTCTCCTTGAAATAGCTCGATACGCACAGTTTTCGAACATGAAAGTGAAGGAAAGGAAGGATTGAGGGAAATAAGTCTGCTGTGGCTAAGTGGGGGATGTATGTATCTCGCGATGTCATCAATGTGTTAAAACTTAATTGTTTTTCTAACTATGGAATCTTTGAACGTCTTTCGAGCTGGAAATTCATGATGGATAGTCGTAGGGAGGCAGCAGATTTAGTCATATTTTGTGGAAAGTAATCCTTTTCGAGAGGTGTGGAATATTGTTTCGCGTGCATTATATTTATTTTTCTTTGATTATGACATACTCCATTGAGAAGTTACCGTATAGGGATTAGTGTTATGGAGTACATCTGCCTCCGGAAACTTTTCTCCATAAATGTCGATTTTTTCAACATTTAGGATGGCGGATATGACGAAATGGATGATGGAGAGTTGAGCGAAGGCTCATCGAACGCACTGTCAACCACAGGGGCTGCCGGTCGTGTAATTTTACCTCCAATCGAAATTGGCCGTCTCTCTGAAGTTGACAGCGTCATCCAAAACCATCTCGCTACGCAAGCTTTGCGCGAGAAGATGGCAAACGCAGTGGAGTCGGAAAGGTGGGTTCTGAAACATTTGCTCAATAGTTCTTAATTTTTGCTCCTTCATTATCCCTTACAGTAATTATATGGAAAAAGGAAAGTTCTAGAGCTGTTTTTATGGTAAAACATACCATAATAGCATTCCCCGTCCTTTTTTGTAATAAAGTACGAAATCGGGTTCATTTCTATGGCATTCTCTCCAGAAATATTTTAGTGTGCTTCCAAAACTGGTCGACGTATTCCATATGTGTGAAGATGTTGAACACAAAGATGGCCTGCGTACGCTGTATTCAATTGCGAAGAACTTGTTCATGCTAAATAGGAATAGTCTAAATGAGGTATGTGGTTGTACTTGTCTTTTGAGATCTACGCATAGTTGCAGACTCCCCTTATTTTTTGTTTTGTTCATCTGTCAAAAAAAAGCTTTGCGAATTGGTCTTCATGACCGCTTTCGTGCAGCTCCCACCCCACTCTCTTTCTGTACATTTGAATATATTGTATCGATTTATACTTTTTTGGTGATCTAAATATTTTTGTGGCTTCATAGGTGTAAAACAGTTGCATAGATTTCAACTGATTCTGCGAATGAAGAGATTTTCTGTATTCAGACATTGCTCAGCGAAAAGTACCTGAAGGATCTCATTGGCATGCTCGAGTACGATCCTGCGCACGAGGCACCCCGTAAACACCGCGAGTTCCTTTATGAGAAAGCGACGTTTCGTGAAGTGTTACCAATAGCGAATGATGAACTCAAGTATGTTATTTGAACACTATTCATTTTCACTGAGACGTGGAGTACAAGCCGATTTCACGAAGCTTTAGTCTGACTCTGTGCTGCTATGTTGACCGATTTAGGGAGAAGATTCATCAGACATATCGTGTACAGTACCTGCAGGATGTTTGTCTTCCTGCCCCGTCGCTCTTCGAAGAAAATCTACTCTCAGTGCTAAATAGCTACCTGTTTTTCAATAGGATTGATATTGTAAACATGCTACAGGTCGGACATTTAGAATCATTGAGATATTCTTTGGCAATCCTTTTTGAAAACTGATACAAGTTGTTTTCAGAAGGATAAGCGGTTAATGAAAGAGCTCTTCGATCAGTTGCGTGATCCAGAGACAACGGTTTCGAGGAGGAGAGATCTCGCCTTCTTTTTGAAAGAGTTTATTTCTCTCAGCCAAGGGCTTCCTCCTAATGGAGCCCAAAGCAAGGATAACTTTTTCAAGGTAAATCGATGGCTTTGCATTTCAATGTTTTTTATTTTTTCCATTCATTGCTAGTCCTACTACTTCTTTAGCTGCAGGTCGGACATTCAGAACTGGGCAAACCTATTTTCGGGTTGTAAATGAATAGCTTTCGATGGTATCGTATCTGCTGTAACGGAAAAAAGAAGGGAAAACTGGACATGTTTTTTGAATTCATTTAGTATAGGCTTTCGTAAGTATGCTGATTTATGACCAAAACTTCTGCCCCAGGTGGGAATCGAACCCCCATCTCTACTTCCGGTACGTTGTGCTACCTGTGACATCCTTGGGGCACTATTTCAGCTTGACTCTCTCACCCTCTTGTGACGTGAACTGCGGCATTG
>MU869558.1:26840-42278 GCA_036418205.1 Ostertagia ostertagi | reverse complement strand
GATAAAATTGAGTACGTGGCGCATTCCGGGGTATGTTTCGAGGCCCTTCTCTGTGTGTAGCGGTTAGCCCGCATAAGCGGGATTATATACACATCACATGCGAGCAACTACTTTTTGAGATGAAAATCGAGTGCATGGCGCAATCCTATATGGAGCTTTTCCAAAGTATCACATTCTTATAGTGTCCGACGAGCTGAATTCAAAGATATCTTCGGATTCTCGAAAGCTCAATTTTGAACCGAGTTATAACGAATTCACGAAATTAACGAGGATTCGCGTTATTCGCGTGAATTTTCGATTTCAAACGGCGAGTACTGTACACATGCCATTCATCCATACCATCGAATCAGGTTCTCGAAAAACACGAACCCTTCGTGAATGTAGCGTCATGGTCAATTATTACCAACAGCCCTCTTCAGGGCTCTCATGGAACTGGAGATGTTTCAGAAGGTATCGTTTATCGCCGGCGCAGTAGAAGGTAGACGGGAATGGATAACACGGTATTTACTGTAGTAGAAGTGCAATTCAGGTGTTCGTCCCGTCGATGCCGCCACGAGATACCCAGTACTTGTAGCAGCCCTTTGCGTCAAAAGGTAACTCTGTAAGCTAGTTATCGCCATTACCAAAATACAGATTTTACTGAGCGTATGTGTCCCGCCCTCGACAACGGGTACCCCATGCGGGGAACGATTCCGTAGTTTCTTGGAGGACAGAAAGCAATAGGTCCATACGGTGGTACGCTATCCTATTCCAGGTAGGCAAGGAAAACTTAGCCATGCAGCTTCTTGCAGTGCGATTCTTCAAATATTCAATACCCCAATAAATTCTGTTATGGGATAGTGGCTGCGCTACATGTTCGAGCACCTGCGAACGACAATTCAAGGGTGAGCGGTGTACCGGTGCACAGGATGCAGGAAAGAATGGAGGACCATTGTGGTAGAGCCAGCAGTAGTGGTAATGGTGGCTTAACCAGCTGGCACAGTAACGATAGCCCCAAATTCGTAATTCCAAGTTGTGGAAGGGCGCGACCTCGTGGGAGATCCTGTCCATGCACGTTTGCCGTCCATAGAAAAATGCACAGGAAAGAGTGAGTTGGATGGTAGGTGGTGGAATTGATTTAAAATAGTAGAAATCATCCAAACATCCAATTCATTAATCATGCCACAAATTTTCTAAGGATGCGCGGATGGCTAATCTCAAGCCAGGACAGCTATACCGGAAATTGCGAACCAGATGTTCAATAACGAGGTTTCAGGTGAGCCTCAGCATTAACTTTATCGAAAATGATAATGTGACACGTCCAGAAGAATTAGAGCGAGATGATTTGCTCCACAATTCTAACAGGAGTACGGATATGAAGATCACCGTCGCGCGATTGCGAGGTAGGTATGATTCGATATGAAAGCGAATACGGACGGAAAACCATCAAAATACGATCGACCTATCAAAAGCTCAATCTCCTATTCTTTACGATCGGACCAGCTCTACATTGGGATGTACCTACCCATTGCAATATAAATGCTTTGATTTACTTTAACCGAGTTGTGGCAAGTCGACATTTTGCGACGGAGTTGTCTCTCGCAAACCGTCGACTTCGTAGGAATGAAGAGTGTATTGTACAAAGCAAACAAATCTCTTCAGGGAAGTGTTTAGAGCAGCTGCAAAGCTGTACGACAATAGAGTGGCCATGGAAAACTTCTCGAAAGAATGCGCGTTCTAACCGATGGCACTTCGTTCTGCAGCTCTTTACTTCGGACTGCACATCTACTTCTTCCCAGCAAACGCAGCGATAAATTCTTGAAAGCAGTTATAATCACACGAACTTTTCGCTCCAAATGCTTCTCCATCGAAACAGCGAACTTCATGCGTCGGTGCCGGACGGTGTGCGTGATCTGCGGCTTAACGCTTTCGACAAAACAGGTCAGGTATACATCATCTATGAAGTGTTGGCGAACTCCGTGGATGTGTCGTTGCTCTGTGCCACCACATTGGGGTATCGTGTCATCTGATCTTCGACTTCATTGCAATCTTTTGTGCTTTGACTTTGCAGGAAAAAGAAACTGGTGTACCAAGCAATATTTGGAAAAGATCGCTGTTGCGGGAGGACCTCCAGGCCTGCAAATCATTGCGGATTTTGGAAAAGCCGCGCGATCAATGCGGCAGTTAGGGCCTCCCCAACTGCATCTGTAGAAGGGTGCGCTTTTCATCTAGCTCAGGACGGAAAAAGAAAAGAGATGCACTTGGATTGCTCCCACAGGTAAGAGAGAACCTGCAGTGCGCTCTTATTGAGCAATGAAGGTAAGCTATCAGGGGGTTAGTTGTTCTACCTGTGGATTTGCACCGGAAGGCCTCTGTCTTTTACATATAAAGATATGTTTAGGAAGATGTGTAGCAAGTGGAACAAGCCTGACTTTTGACCAGTAATTTTGCAGGGTCTTTCAACAAGTTGTTATGTAGAAATATCAAGCTTGAAAAATAGTTTCAATTTAGTTTCCTTCCAGAGTACTCGGAGATCTCCCTGAAAGGCCCCAAAAACTCTGGCTGAGTGGACTGCTATGCTGCTGCAGTGTTGTCCCTCACTGTGGGAGGAGCTATTATACACGCCGGAAGGGTAATTGTATTAGCTCATACGCCTCATTTCGTACTGAATACCCTAGTTCCAGAGACATGATGAACCGAAAGAGCTCCATAAGAAGAATAAGGATCACCGGTATCGAATCAATAGGGAGATGCACCTCTTTGAGAGGGTCAAAATTCGAGTGGAAAATTCTAATGATCAACATCACATGTTGAAGGTGCTGACATTGGATCCTTTTTCCCAGATAATCAGAGATTCAAGATGAGGAGACGAGCGACGAGGAGAGAGCAAAATCCATTTCAAGGAAGTAATCCACTATAGGCACGTTTCGCGTTTATAATGCATACTGATTGTAAACCTTATATAAACTTTATAGGGTTTTTGAGGGAGCTTGATATTGTGCTAGTTATTTGAAGGCCTGGAACTATAGACATCACCGGAGGGTACTACTTCAGGTTATTGAGAGAAAAGGACCACTCTAGCACGTATAGAAACAGCATCTCGCAAAGGGTCATATCGTATTGGAACATCCTGTCGGCTGATGGAGTGACGTTGAAACCTTTTAAGGAAAAGGTCAGAAACTCCTAAAAAGTCAAGGCTAGTTTAGAGTAATTTATTAGACCTGTACAAATCAGCCAAGCCGAGTGTGGTTGTACTGAATGTTGTGCCAGTTGGTGTGGTTGTACTGAATGTTGTGTCAGTTGGAAGTGACCGTCCTTGAGAGTTCCATTTTCGCGTTCATTTATGGCTGCTTTTTTTCGTTTGCTAACATATGCATTATTTAATGAAACTCATCATATCTGATCGCGTCTAGGCTCTAGTTTCATCGCGTGGACCATGGTAGTGTTGACGGACCTACTAAGTTCATCCGGAGACGCTCTATTTCCCGCTGCTTGCAGTGCTGGCGACCCGCTGATCTTCACCATGTGCATCCTCTTTCCACCATCACTCTTGCTGAGCTGTACTTGCTATTTCCTATGCTTTACTTGCTGCTTTACTGGTAATTTTGATGTCTTACTTGCTGTTCTGGCGCAGGCCAGAACCCGCGGTCACCCCCGCTCCTTAGGGGCGGGGCTTAGGGCATTGTGGTTTCTGTTCGGCCCGAACCAGGGTGTCTTGTGTGCCATTAGGATAAATTTTGTGTCCAACCACTGAACCACCTTCATACATCTCTCGTAATTAAGGCGCCACCCTTCCGCCTAAGTCACCACACTTGCTTTGTTGTGTTTGCTTTTACATCCAATAATAAATCATAGTCATTGCCTTCTTTTAACCTTTTGACTGGTACGCATTGAACATAAATCCCTTTTCAACTCGTTCATATTGGATATAGACCTTACTTCTTATTTTTTTTTGAACTTGTACATTGTCCACATTTCCTAGACTATCGAAGTAAACTCTTATAGACGAACACGTGCAGTTTCTATCCAATCTATACACAGAAGCCAGAGTCTAACAATCAATCGAAGTCCTGCCCGTACCTAAAGTCCAACCATTAGTCGAATTCCAGCCCCTATGCAAAGTCCAGTTACCACCTCAGAGTGCAACATTCAATCAATCCAAGTCTTGCCGTAACCAAAAACTAAACACCAGTCGATGTCAACCTAAAAGAACCACATCATCCACACAAACAAATCTCCTGCCCAAGGGACAGTATACTACCACCTTCATGATGAACGTGAGTGGCTCCCTCTAATGTACCTCTAACGACGAGAGCGCCCATATCTTTCAACTCACAATGCGCTTGACCACTAGTCCCATAACTTTTTGCGATTTCGGCGCACTGTAGGAGCAGAAGTCCGTAAGCACACTCGCCACAACCGGCACCGCCATTTCAAAAACGGCTTCCAGTGACAATGCATCGTATCGTTGGCCTTGGTTGTTTTCTTTGCTATAGTTCCTTTTTTGATTAGAAACGGGGTGTTCTACAGTTTTTTTCACGCTTGTTGGAATCGTAAAGTCTATGATTCATCCATGTGGTGGGATTGTTTCTTGATTCATAGATGCTTCGCCTTCTGGGTGTCATAATTGTGCTGTAGTTTGCGAGCGTGGTTCGCTAGATCAGAAAGAAACTTTTTCGCTGGGAAACTCTAGGTCCGGTGGACCTGAGGTCCCCTCAGCGAAGAATTTTTCGCGCTGCGGAATGCGAAATGTCTCTTTCTTTCGTAGCAAACTCACAAGTGGATATTATTGTTCCCCACATTGATTTTATTTTAGTAACGATTCTCTGTAATGGGGAAGAACCGCAGACGTTGTTTCTTTGATATCGCTATCGATGGTCGCGAAGCTGGAAGAATAGTGTTCGAATTGTTCGACGATGTCGGTGAGGGTTGCTTGGCTTCTTTCTTATTGCGGACCAACTCGTGCTCACTAGCCGGAAAAGGAGCTGTTGTTAAGTAGTCTGTAATAAAGTCCTTGCATTCTCCAAATTATTAATCTAATCTTTCTTACTCAGGATCAAATTTAGTTCTTTTTTGCGAGGCGGAGCTTTCTTTGTCTGTGCCCGAATTATGATAACGGTCAAGGAAGTGCAACTCGATACACTTTCTAGGGCAGGTGGGGGGGGGGGGAGCACACCTTCACCCTCTACTCTTAAAATGGTTTTCTGAAACATTGGAATGCCATACCAGTTTTTCCACACGGTGATTGGTGAGGCAGCTTTAAGAGACATGGTTCATGGGGTATGGTTCAGCAGACCCTGCTCCGGCGCGAAACTAACGCTAGGGAGGAGAGGAAGAAGAAGAAGAGGTTCATGAGGTGTGGTTCACTAGGACAGAAAGCGACTTTTTCGCGTTTCGCAGCGCGAAACATTTTCGCTGCAGGAACCTCAGGTCCACCGCTGATCATGAGTGGACCTGGAGTTCCTTGCAGCGAAAAATGTTTCGTGCGCAAAACGCGAAATAGTCGCTTTCTTTCCTAGTAAACCTGGTTCATGCATGATTTGTCGTTGGAACTAGTCCAGTAAGTGTCGTCTCGATGGCCGATGTCAGCCTTTGCGATTGGAGCGATTTTGCACCAATGCAGGGAGCCATCGTTTTGTACTCCTACTGACTAGTAAAGGGCGCCATTCGTTACGGGTCCCACTGCCTCCTGCTACAGTGAACCCTTCAATGTGGAGCGGGGAATCCGTGAGCCAGGGGCAGTGTCGCCAGTCTAGGGGGGTGGGGGGTGAGGGCAGTCACTTGACATGCGTGAGAAGCTGGAATGTTCGAATTCCAACCGCGATCGCATGGGATCCCCGCGGGTTAAGGCAGTGGGTCCCGCAACGAATGGCGCCCTATACTAGTCAGTAGGAGTACAAAATGATTACTCCCCAATGCAGGAGCGACGGATCGCTCCAAAGTGCGAGCGACGTCGGCGGGGTAAATCTCGCGTCGCTCGCACTGCGAGCGACGGGAGATTTACCCGAGCGGCGCCGTGTGTATCGGTCGTCGGCGGGGTAAATCTCCCGTCGCTCGCACTTTGGAGCGATCCGTCGCTCCTGCAATTGGTGCAAAATCGCTCCAATCGCAAAGTCTGACATCGGCCAATGGTTGTGACGGATTCTGTTGTCGGGTTGACTCCGATTGATAAATAGGTCCTTGCCATTATTGTTGCTTTTGCTCTTTTTATTTGAAATCAAGAATTTCCGTCCATTTACAGCACCCAAAACAACCGAAAACTTTGTGAAGCTCTGTACTGGATCTGCCGGACTAGGCAAACAGAGCGGAATACCGCTGCACTACAAGGGATCGACTTTTCACAGAGTCATTAAGGATTTCATGATCCAGGTGAGATTTTTCTCATGTGACTTTGTTTGTCAAAACCTTAAACACAGGTAAACGATTCATTTACTACTTACAGCCCAAATAGTTTCGGAGTGTTAAGAGGTATGTAAATGATTGTGACCTTCTGCTGTATAAGCTCTATGTAAAGAAATAAAATAATTTCAACTCAAATAACTTGTGTGATATTTTCAGGAGATGCTCTTCAAAAAACATTTTTTGTTGCAAAAACTTAAGGACTTTTTCAGGGTGGTGACTTCACGACTGGTAAAGGAACTGGTGGTGAATCAATCTATGGAGGGCTGTTTGATGACGAGCCTTTCATTCTTAAGCATGATCAGCCCTTCCTTCTGTCAATGGCAAATAAGGTATCCCGTACTGTTGAATTGCTACAAATTTGAGATCGATCCTAATTCTAATCTTTCTTCAAACTTTCGTTCTAAGGGACCAAATACCAATGGATCGCAGTTTTTCATCACAACGAAGCCGGCACCGCACCTGAACAATAAGCACGTGGTTTTCGGCAAGGTATAGTTGGAATCATATTCAGCTTCAGGTCTGATTTGGGACTTGTAACTCGTTCTCTAGTTGGGTTCCAAATATCATGGAATGAAGTTCCTTCTATTTCAGTACTAGCTTGTCTTCTAGCCCTTAACTGCATTTATTTAGGTAATTTCTGGTAGTGAAGTTGTAACTGAAGTAGAGCATCTCAAAGTGAATGCTAGGTCTTGTCCGGTTGCCGATGTGATCATCACAAATTGTGGAGAATTGGTGAGAAAACGAAAGAAGGAAGTGAGCAGCAGTTCAGAAAGCGATTCCTCGGATAGGTACTTTGTTTTGTTCTGCCTCAGGTTGTTGTGTTTTGGGATATGGTTCATAATCCCATTTCAGCGAAGATGAGAAGCACAAAAAGAAAAGGAAACATAAGGAAGCAAGCGCAGTTATTGAAGAAACTGAGAAAACAGATAAGGAAAGGGATGCTGTAGCGGTACGATATTTATCCCCATACCTGCAATGCTGTCATTTTGTGGAGTTCGATCACCAATTGTTATTGTTCTTGTTCTTATAGTCATTTACATAAGGCTTTTCATCAGGTGTGTTCAATAAGGAAGGAGGACCTTCCGCCCGAGCCGCCCAATCAGCACTCTTTTCTTATGCGCCGGTCGAAGACACCTGAAGATCGCAAGAAGGCTAAGGTAGGTTACCTAGGTGTTGCAAACGCCATGTACATGTACCAATTAACATTCTTATGTGCTGCAATTAACCCGAATTTCATAGTGTCGCAGTCTATTTCCGCAACTTTTGGGGAAGCAATAAACTCAAATGGTAGTTTACGTTTTTTGCAGTACTGCTGGACTCGACGGATTCAGATGAGGAGCAGTATTATCCCTTCCATATTATCCTCTATTACGAAAATAGCTACACCACGCGCCATGCAATTTCTCACTAGTTCATGACCGATTACCAAAGTGTTAGGTAAAGTATTGCGTAGAGCGGTGTAGAACTCGTTGCTTCATCGCTAATATGCTGCCAAAACCATAACAACAGGAGTGGTCATATTTTAAGTTCACGATTTTGATGAAATCTGCTTGGCTATATGTTTGATGTGTTTACAACGATGTCGGTCAATGGTGACCGACAGGCAGTCTGTCCCATGGGACGATGTCGGTCAATGGTGACCGACAGCTTGAAAGCAAGGAAACTTAAACAAACCGCGAGTTTTCTATTTCAACAATTACTTCAGGGTCCTAAGATACTAAACTCGGCTGCGACCCGTGACCTTTCTCATTGCAGGAACTTCTTTCTTGTATTAATTATCGACTGCAAAAATGCGTCGCCAATTGAATTACAGCCACAAAGTTCCTACTATCAGCAAAGTGAAGATGTCATTGAGGATGTTCATATCGGCCTTTTATTACGAAATTGCCGACATTAGAAACCCATCTCTAGACCTCTGAAATGGCTTTAATGGTCAAGTAGGCACAGTGTCACTCCTAAGGCTGATGTCAGAGTCCGCGATTTGCGCGACGGGTCACGGAAATCACAAGTGCCCCATCCATACTGCAAGGTGTTCTCCAATCCCGCCGTCACTTCTGCTTGATGGTTATGGTTTAATGGAGACTGCTCATGATTCCACTTGTTTCATATCCAGTGTTTCAATTGTTCAAATGGGGCACTTGCAATTTTTGTGATTGGTTTGGTTTGATTCCTGAAAAAAAAATAGGAACGATTCAAGAGCATTTCAATGAACTAATAGACATTGAACACAAACATTCGTCTTCCAATCTTTACTGCCAAGCAGAATTCGCAGCAGGATTAAACAACACCTCGCAGTATTCATCGGGCACTTCCAACTCCTGTGATCCATCGCAGGTTTCGCGAAAATCGCGCGAATCGGATCGCGGACTCTGACACCAGCCTAAGCAAATGCAAAAGTAAATATTTAGAAGCTCGGTGTCTGAGATCATCCTCAAGCGATTTTTCTGACCTTTTTTGACTCGTTTGAATCAATTTTTCCGCCTTATTTGATCATGAATGCAAGCTAACAATTAAAAAAGAGGCGTCATTCCGTTTGGCAGGCGGAGTTTCTCGCATCTTGGACATTTTAGATCTTCGTAGGATACCAATTCATAAAAAACAAAGTTCACGTTAATAACAAAAATGAAAACTGCGTGGAATTTTGCCTTTTATTTCAATCTCCTCCTAGGTTTTGAAAATGTCAGGCGATGTCACTGAAATTTCATAAACATTCAGTAGTAACAACTTTTCCTTGTTTCTAAATGTGTCTGGAGTACTCTAGTCAAAGGCATTTTGTGCATTTCGAGATTTTACAGAGCTACAAAATAGATTTTGCCCTGTGTTACCGGCGCTTTGCATGCAAAAAACGCCTCGTCCCATGCGCGCGACAAGGGAAAATACGCGTGTCGTCAACGTGTTAATACCGCACACTAGGGTTCTGCGAGATCTGGCGGCAATCTCATGAGTATCCGAAAAATGTCGCTTGGAAAATATTGATTGATGGAGCGGAAGCATGTATATGTTATTGGAAATAGTCTCTTCTCAGTAGGGCCAAGTTGATGGGGAGCTGTTCTTTTATATTTGCCGTCGTTTTGAGTGTTTCACAGTAACACGTGCGCTTCTTGCGTTTTCCGAGAAGAAGAAAATATTCATTTATTCTACATTTAGGAAGATGGATTTATTTGCTTTAGGAAAATGGTGGAAATGCAGGAAAAGACAAGTCACGTGATGTTAGTCTTCTTTTCTTCTCTTTTCAAGACTGATTAATTGGATTTTTAAATGCGTTTCCGAACATTTTAGAGCGATAAAAAAAGGAAAAGGTCTCGAACGCGCTCTCCAGCTCGGAAGAGGTCACGCTCACGTTCTGCTCGCAGGAGGAGATCGCGCTCACGCTCTGCACATAGGAGAAGATCACGTTCTCGTTCTCATCACAGGAGAAGATCTCGCTCAAGATCACGTAGACGCTCTGTGAGGATTGCTTCTTATAGAGCTTCTTTCACACCGAAAGCTACTAGCGTGTCATAAATAGTTGCGTTTGCAGGGAAGAACCGAACGTCCTCCACCGGAAAAGCAAATCAAGGTGAAAGGAAGAGGCCAGATGCGGTTCACATCTCAGTTCCGTGACAAAACCCCGCCGCACTGGAAACGTGAAGAGGTGAGAACACATAACGATGGTTGATGTACTTCACAAACAGTGTGCACCTTATTTCACTGTTGTTTTTGTTTCATTTTATGTTTGCATTGATGTGTATCCCAATTCGTTCGAGCTGTTCTTTCAGTATTCGTTGAAATCAGTACTCTTAACTTCAGGCCAAACTTATATCTTTGAAAAGAATGATGGAACTAAGGGAAGAACGTGCTATGAGGGAAAGGGAAGAGCAGGAGAGGATTGCTCGGGAAAATTTGGTAAGTACTTAAACGTAGTATATAGTTTTCCTCTAAGGATTTCGTTGGGAAGCCTCCTCAAAGCAGGCAATCTTGTTTGGCATATATTCATGCTTTTTTTTGTGTTCCAGGAGAAACGTGATAAGGAGAAGAGAAGGGCCAATGATGAAGAAAATGAAAGGCGGAAGTTCTCCGAGCATGAACACGATGATTCTAACGAAGAAGAAGAGGTAGGTTCCTGTTACTAACACTCTGCTGGAAACTTATTGAGCCTTAACTCATCAGAACCTCACCACGATTTGAGCAAAGCGGTACTTATCGTGCATAGGAATTGCCATGAAGAGTTTTGATGCACAAATCTGGCGACGCAGCATATGCACCATTTTGGCATGTTAGATGGGCCGTTAGCAGAATGCTAGAGCACGACGTTCGGTTTTTCACAGTTCAGATTTTGCTCAGCTCGGTGTTGCGCGTTCTGTTAAGTGCGAAATTTGAATTGCAATGTTCGTGCTCTTGCTTAGCGCTATACGCCCGACCACAATTCACGGCAAGTGTTTGCCCCCTGTTTTCCTCTGTTTTTTTTTTGACGTGAACGGTTTTAAAGGCACAACCCAGGCAGAGGTCGTGTGAACGCTTCCCTTCTTTCTGTAGTATAGACCCTAGAGGACAATCACAAATGTGGCGTTCCCGTGCACGGAAACCAACCGACAAGAGCGCTTGGGCCTTGCAAAGTAAGCTGCTGAAGCTGCAGATTTTTTTCTCTTATCAGGCTGTTGTCTGGCGCTCTCTCATCTGTAGCGCTCTCTCGCCTCATACTCTCCTCTCCGCGCTTAGTCTCTCATTCCCTTAGCACAGCCGATTAGGAAGGTGCCCTTAACCTAAGCGTTTTCGACGGATTCTTTTCCTTTTTTTCTTCACTGCCGGCCCATTTCGCACCAATACATTCGCATTCGTGTGCAAGAGCCACACCAATGCGATCCTGGGGCATGCCTTAACATAGGCAGTAAGTCGCTCTGCTTATGATAAAATAACTATCAGATTTCGTTCAGTTGCTAGAAGAAGAGCACGACAACAAGCAAGATGAAATTGAACAATCTGATGATGAACATAGGGAAGATGAAGAGGAGAAGGTCTCCGGCAATGAGAGCGATAAGAATAACGATGAGCATCCCTCTAAAACTTCAGAAGAAAACGGCAGTCATGAAGAACGCCTACCTAGAGATGAGGTACTACTATTGTTTTTGTCTTTTGAATGTTGGACGCAGATTTGAGATGGCATTTTTCGGTTGAAAGTTCGCTTTTACTAGCCATAGTCACTTTTAGGAGGCAGAGAGGTCACACGAGCCTGAAGAGAAAGAGCACGAAAAGGAAGATGAAGAACCGAAGGAGGACCACGGCGAAAACCGTAAGAGTGAGGAACATCATAAAAGTGGCAAACACCACTCTAAAAGCTCTCGGGTTAATCGAAGAAGTGAGGAGCGGCACAGTGATCACGAGGTACTGCACTTTTTTTCGAGGCACCGTCTGATTAGCTTCTTGTTCATGATTGTCAAGTCGATCGTTGTTGAGTACATATACGGCTTGTTAAAAAAAGGCTAGTTGGAATTTTTGGTCAGCTTTTCCGATCTTACTAGTTTTTTGACCTGCATAGCGTCTGTGCTGAGAGGGTCGTGATGTTTTTGGGTTCATAACAAAAGTGCCTGCCGTTCACCGCCAATAGTGCGACTAGACGCGCCTTGCGATTAGAAACCTGAAATAGAAGCGTTTGTGATGATTGCTTCGAATGCGTACCGGAAAATTTCGCATGAAAATATTGGATCCGTGTCGATAAAGGGCATTATTGGATCGAAACTCTGAAAATGGTAGATATGTAACTTTTTTTTCTCTTCACAACCTGTCCAGCAAATAATCAACAGCATCTGTTGCAACAGTTGCTTGTTGTTGCACATGGCGAATTTCTTGCACACCTGGTGTTTTCGTGTATGTCATTTGCTTGCTGTGCATCATCTGAGGAACTTCTTGATCTTCCCTATTAATTTCTTTTTTTGGAATTACCGCTTTGTTCTTTGGTTGTGAGCTTACATTCAAGTGGTAGGTTGTGGGACGTTGTACCTCAGTTTTTGGATCAATCTTTATATTTCAAATTTTTGCAGGAACCTGAAGGTCATACACGTAGCGAAAGTGATAAAGACAAATCTCAAAGAACTGCCGAGAAGGCGAAACATAGCTCAAACAAAACACAAGAAGATGGCAATAAACCTCGTACAAGAAGTTCAAAAGAAACCCGTGAGAGTGAAGAGCGTTTACGGGATCATAAGGTAAGATAATTTTTGCAGCGTCTGAATATTCTGTTTTCTTTATTCCTCCAGCGTTTCTGAGAGAACAGTTCAAGTAGTTTGAAAATTTTCAGGGAGAGGATGAGAAGCAGGATGGGGACAAGGAGCGTAAGCGTCGAAGAAGTGACGAACATCCGAAAAAGGAATCTGACAAAAAACTTCATGAGGATCTAGATAAAGTGAACAAAGAGGTGACATTTTTCCTTCCAATTTAGATGTTCTCCTTGTTTTGTGAAAGTGCTTTCTCTCCAAAATATCCTGAAAGATTCCACAATGAGGACGAAGGGAATGCGAATGAGCTATGACGTTCGTTTCGCAGCAAATATTATGACCCCGGTGCCTTAGCGGGGCCATGTCCGCGCGGCGGCACGTCCACCCTCCCGCCTTCTGACTTCAGCTTTTTAGAAGAGAGAGAGAGAGAGAGAGAGTTGAAGGGGGCAGCACCGATGAAGTCGCAGCAATGAAGGAATCAATGGGCATCAATGGGTTTTCATTTCCCCAGCTCTGGGAAAACTCATTTTTTTCATTCCGTACAAGTGACCACCTCTACATGTATTTCTAATGGCTGCCTCTTAATCGAAAACCCTGCTTAAGAAAGGTGTTACGATAAATGGGATATAGAAGAAGGGGAGGGATGCATACTAAAAAAGGACGCCGCACCTTCCCTGCCATGAACAAAATAAGGCTTGTGTCCCGGCGAAGGGCGCACTACTTGTCACGTGGTTGCGGGCCGCTTTCATAGTTCGCGACTCCGGAGTTTAGGATAGTACACGGCAATGAAAAAGGTATCTATTAGACGGGGAGAATAGAATAGTAGGATCATAATAGTAAGAGAATAGGATAGTGCGCTGACAAGATTAGATATGTGTCGACGGTTTCTCCTAATCTACTACTCTCCAGCGATTTCAATCGATACGTATCCTATCTTGTCAGCGCAATATACTACTCTAGCAATATCCTAATATCCTATTGCCTACTGTCCTAATCTCCCAATTCGTCGGCCCAACCGTAACCCTAGCCAGCGCCACCTGCCTTTGAAACGGTATTTTAAACTAAGCGCCCCTATCCTTTAGTTCTTCTAGGTTATGCGTGATCGGTTGGCTCTTCAGTGGCCGTTGCAACAGCTTGTTCTGTAATAATCCTATTAGTAGTTTCGTATGTTTTCTTTACAATGTACTGATAGACCGCAAACGAATCATTCATACGCAAAAGCGAAAGCGGAATTGGTAACATTCCCAGGAGCCGTGACTCGAATAAAGCCACCGTATGGATCCCGTGGGATTCTTTCACCTTATAACCATGGTGGTAGGGCGCATTCTGCCACGACAGCACCAAATATCTACTTCAATCCTCATCTACCCTTCGTCTTTAAAGGCAATTTGATTAGGTTGAATATTTTCAGATAGAAGATGACAAGCGGGAGGGGGACAGGGAACATGGCCGTAAAAGAATCGATGAACACAAGAAGAAGGAATCCGACAAAACGCACCATGAAGATGGAGATGAACGTCATACAAGTTCGAAAGAAGCTCAAGGAAGTGAAGAACGTTCTCGTAGGCGTCAGGTATTCAGATTGTTTGTGCATGCTTATTAGATCTAACTTTGTTACTCCTTTCACTTTTATGAGGGATTCCTCCATGTAGCACACTTTGTTATGGATATTTTTTGTTTAGTCGCCAGAAAAAGGAGACATAAAGTCAGACGAAGCCGTAGAGAAAGAGAAGAAACAGGAAGAGGTTGAACAAAAGAAGGACAAAGTTCATGAGCGAGATAACGATAAGCATCATCGAAGAAGCTCGAGGGAAAGGAGGAGAAGTACCGAACGTGAACGATCACACCGACGCGAGGTATTTTTCATTCCTCATATACTATGTTTTACTGTGCCGTTTATCGAAGATAGTGGATCGGGCGAATGATAGGGGGAGAGATGGATTCAACTTGCACGCCAAGTTATTCGCTTATTATTGCTTTAGAGCTGTCGGTTGACATTGGAATTTGATAGCAAATGCACATTTTGTCAGGAAAAGCGAGATCGATCTGAAGAAGATACAGAAAAGGAGCGTAGAAATGATGAGGAAGATGATAAGAGGAGCTCTGACAAATCACATCATCGAGATAAAGACGACAGATCTAGTGATAAATATCGCTCAAGGAGTTCTAGGGAACGTCGAAGAAGTGAAGAGCGTTCACACGGACGAGAGGTGATTTTCCCAAAATCATAGGTTTTCATTAATAATCTATGTTACACATTCATGTATTGCATTCGATGTTCCGGTAAATAGGTGGAGCATGCATCCGACGAGGTGAGCCATTTTCGGGGAAGGGTGGGGGGGGGGGGAATAACTTGAAGAAGGAGTTCAGGATAGAAAACACTATCAGTCTCAAATCATTCCGTTTCTAGTATGTGGTGGGAGAAGCACGTATTTTTAAAGAGCCACATTTCTTACCCGTATCGTTCACAAAATTCGGAAGTGAACCACTACGCTCAAACCCGATGTCTCTAGTTATCACAACTGACATTCACGTTGAGAAAGAATGCAAGAATTTCCCGGGACGATTCCTAAAGGTAATAAACATACCAGATAAGAAACTTCCGTTCATCTAGGTGAGGTAATTCGGGTGTAATAAATCACTCGAAATCGGAATGGTAGACTCTGGCAAATTCCCTTGTGATTGTTAAGTTCACGTTTGTGTGCTAGCACTGCAGCCTACGTTATTCTTCGGTGGCAAAAGCGGCTTCACTGTGGACTATGTTAAAATGTATAAGCACAATGAAGAAGGAAGCTTTATTTACCAATCTCTCAGTCGTTTCAGTTTATTTTTCAGAGAGGGGACAGACGGAGAAATCGTGACAGTT